>JAUIMM010000069.1:412500-665000 GCA_031769625.1 Taudactylus pleione
GCACTCTCTGTAGTCAGGTATACTCTATGTATTTAGGTGCACTCTCTGTAGTCAGGCGCACTCTCTGTAGTCAGGTATACTCTATGTATTTAGGTGCACTCTCTGTAGTCAGGCGCACTCTCTGTAGTCAGGTATACTCTATGTATTTAGGTGCACTCTCTGTAGTCAGGTGCACTCTCTGTAGTCAGGTATACTCTATGTATTTAGGTGCACTCTCTGTAGTCAGGTGCACTCTCTGTAGTCAGGTGCACTCTCTGTAGTCAGGTATACTCTATGTATTTAGGTGCACTCTCTGTAGTCAGGTGCACTCTCTGTAGTCAGGTATACTCTATGTATTTAGGTGCACTCTCTGTAGTCAGGTGCACTCTCTGTAGTCAGGTGCACTCTCTGTAGTCAGGTATACTCTATGTATTTAGGTGCACTCTCTGTAGTCAGGCGCACTCTCTGTAGTCAGGTATACTCTATGTATTTAGGTGCACTCTCTGTAGTCAGGTGCACTCTCTTTAATCAGGTATACTCTATGTATTTAGGTGCACTCTCTGTAGTCAGGAGCACTCTCTGTAGTCAGGTATACTCTATGTATTTAGGTGCACTCTCTGTAGTCAGGTGCACTCTCTTTAATCAGGTATACTCTATGTATTTAGGTGCACTCTCTGTACTCAGGCGCACTCTCTGTAGTCAGGTATACTCTATGTATTTAGGTGCACTCTCTGTAGTCAGGCGCACTCTCTGTAGTCAGGTATACTCTATGTATTTAGGTGCACTCTCTGTAGTCAGGCGCACTCTCTGTAGTCAGATATACTCTATGTATTTAGGTGCACTCTCTGTAGTCAGGCGCACTCTCTGTAGTCAGGTATACTCTATGTATTTAGGTGCACTCTCTGTAGTCAGGTGCACTCTCTGTAGTCAGGTATACTCTATGTATTTAGGTGCACTCTCTGTAGTCAGGTGCACTCTCTGTAGTCAGGTGCACTCTCTGTAGTCAGGTATACTCTATGTATTTAGGTGCACTCTCTGTACTCAGGCGCACTCTCTGTAGTCAGGTATACTCTATGTATTTAGGTGCACTCTCTGTAGTCAGGCGCACTCTCTGTAGTCAGGTATACTCTATGTATTTAGGTGCACTCTCTGTAGTCAGGCGCACTCTCTGTAGTCAGGTATACTCTATGTATTTAGGTGCACTCTCTGTAGTCAGGCGCACTCTCTGTAGTCAGGTATACTCTATGTATTTAGGTGCACTCTCTGTAGTCAGGTGCACTCTCTGTAGTCAGGTATACTCTATGTATTTAGGTGCACTCTCTGTAGTCAGGTGCACTCTCTGTAGTCAGGTGCACTCTCTGTAGTCAGGTATACTCTATGTATTTAGGTGCACTCTCTGTAGTCAGGTATACTCTCTGTAGTCAGGTGCACTCTCTGTAGTCAGGTATACTCTATGTATTTAGGTGCACTCTCTGTAGGTACCAGTGAATACAGAGAGCGGCATAAGTCACGCTATGATGTGTCTGTGTCAGTAGAAGCAGAAGTAGGACAGAGAGCTCATCGTCATAGTGATACCGGCAGTTTTGTGATAAGTTCCACTTTTACATGTGCAGGAAAGCGGAGACTGGCTGGAATCACAGACTTTTATATCACAGACAAAGCTGGAGCCTCCGCATAACAGACCGAATCGCTCTGTCACTCTTATGTGCAGCAACAAAGCTTTTATACACTACAATATCGTCCCCAATAATTGTAATACGAGTGGTAAATAATATACAAGTCATATTATATCTAACAGCTTTGCCCCCCCCCTTCCCCCTGCAAAAGATAAAATGTCTATTTCTGGAGAACCTGGTAATATTATTATTATTAATATTATCATATTTTAAAGAAATTTGCCTTAATTTTTATTTTACTTTTATTTTGAATCCTGAATTATATTTTTCAGGGTTTTTCTTATATTAATAACATCCGGAAATGGTGGTCACTTTTGGTAAAAACAAAATAAAACCTTTTTGTGGAAAAAGAAAAACCTTTCGCAATTTTTATTAATAAAAGTGCTAGCAGTGACTTTCACTGATCTGTACACGACTGATGGCCTTTCACAAGCATGTCATATGTTTTATAAACACGTGAAGTACATGGGACTAGGTAAATATGTAAAGCTATAACTGCCAGAAATCTATTCTTTAACAGACGCATTTTACTTAACACTGCATTAACAGTTGCACTTAAGACCTTATGTTTCCCCATCCTAACAGTTGTGCATGGCTTACAGTGTGCATATTTACACAATACATGCTTATACATACTATATGTGAAAGGGCTCTCATCAACCTGAGATTATGGAAATTCGACTTTGCCGTACAGAAATGGGCATTGCCAGAGACAATGGGTGTAGTTTTGATATACTGTATATGAAAAAAACTGGTTATTTCAGTGAGCTATAATCAAATAGAATAATGGAGTTGATTCAGACCCGGACGCTAAGCTGCGCTCTCTCGTAGCTAATAGGGGCCGGGTATGCAAATTTGCAATCGCACTGTCTGGTGTAAGGACGCCCTCTATGTCTTTGAGAGCGATGGCAGTGCAAACGCACGCCGCAGTATAAAGACGCCCACTTTTCATTCTTAACACACGTCATCTCCAGTGTGCGATTAATCAGTAACATCGAGACCCGTTGAGCTGCTCTTAGCCCTTGAGGTCGGCCCTACCCCACCACAAGCACTGTGATCACTGCAGGCTGAAATACACGCAAGTGACGTATACAATGACGCTTCTATGCTAATTATGCACACCTATAAGACGCCGTTTTGACGCCCAGACACGCCTGCGTTCGCAGCACCACTCCCCATTCACAAGCACCTTCCCCTGTTACCACCCACAAACGGCGCTGTCACTCAAAATAGCGTCTAGTCTGTGTACTACGAGCGCACAATTCCCGATCGCAGTGACTGGTTTGTGCATGTGTACTTTGACGCATATCTGTGCGATAATCGCCCATAGCGTGCGTCCGCGGCTTAGCGTGCGAGTCTGAATCAGGCCCAAAGTCCTTTAATGTAACACAACACAAATTACTGTAGTATCAAAGTGTAGTGAAACTTCTTTATATACAGAAATCATTCTAGTAATAATATAGAATACAGAGAGAGCATTCTAGCCAGTGCCGTATCTATAAAGGGTGCAGTGTGTGCGGGGTACACGGGCCCCCGGGTCCAGGGGGGCCCCGCACCGCACACCCTGCACCCATATTATTTTAAACTTACCTGTCCCTGGTCCCGCGGCGGGTGTCAGAGCTGCTTAGAACACCGGAAAATGGCTGCCACGGACATTTTTCCGGTGTTCTGCGCGTGCGCAGTAGACTCCGGGCACACTCTAGTGCCCAGAGTCTACTAATGCTCCGGTGGCTGGCCAGCCGCATTAGTCGGCTGCCGGCCACCGGTAAGAGAGGAGGGGGCCCCGCACGGGGAGTGCACACGGGTCCCCTCCTCTCTTAAGACGCCCCTGATTCTAGCTACCTCTATCAGACACAGAGAACATTCTAGTAATAACCAATATAGAATAGAAGGCTCATTCTAATATTCTATATAAGACATGGAAAGTATTGTTAGTGACTGTAGACATACAATACAGGAGGCATTCTAGAGACAATATACAAAACAGAGTGCATTCTAGTGACATTAAACAATAAAGGGAGCATTCTAGTGGCAATATACAATGCATAGTGCATTCCAGTGACAACATACAATACAGAAGGCATTCTAGAGTCAATTTACAATACAGGAGTCATAATAGAGACATGTTACATTTCAGAGTGCATTATAGTGTCAATATACAATACATAGAGCATTATCCTGACAATAAACAATACGGAGAGGATTCTAATTACAATATACAATACAGAGAGCACTCCCTCAACAATGTACAATACATGGAGCGTTTTAGTGACAATATGCAATAAGAGTGCATTCTAGTAACAATAAACAACACAGACCACTCTAATGGTAATGTAGTATACAGGGAGCATTGTAGTGACAATATACAATACAGGGAGCATTCTAGTAACAATATACAATACAGTGAGCATTCTAATGACATAGTATTCCTGCGATCTAGTGACATCTATTAAACTTCCGGGTTCAGCTGGCAGAGAGTCACATAGAATGCTCAGTTTGCTACCTGTATACCAAGAAGCATCCTCCCCTCTCCCCTACCCGCAGCACTTACTGGCCTTTTCAACTGACATAGAGTAAGAGAAATAGCAATAGGTAAGTTATACTGGCCGCACACTGTGATACAAGTTTCGATATGTGGCAATTAACCAATATTGCAATTTGAATATGCCCAAAAAATAGCTTCATGCCTTATTAATAGTCTAAGTAGGGAAATAAGACTTTTTACGTTGGATATACCTGAACTTTAGGTTGTGCATGTCTTCGGAGGCCTACATTTTGTGTGCCTTTGGGCACACAAACTTATTAAACTGATTCAGTGAGCATTGGATAAAGGCCCTAATTCAGAGCCGGACGCTCTGACAGAGCGCTCGCCCTGAATCAGGGCCAGTCTTTTTTTTTTTTAGAACAGCCTCCTGGCCGCTCGCATAGCTGTGGGTGACCACCCACAGCTATAGCGAGCGGCCAGGAAGATGGTCGCGATGGTCAAGACCATCGCGACCATCGGCTTGCAACAAGACCCTTGTGGTAGGGCCTCGTGGCCGTAAGCCCCAGAGAGATTTCGGCTCTAACAGAGCCGGAATCCCTCCACTGACATCACTTGTGATGTCAGTGTTGCCGGCCCCAGACGGTAGGGTTCACATGGGAACGCCTCCGTTTGGGCAGCCAACACCCCCGGCCCGCCCACCAAAGGGGGCGTGCTGTCACTCAACATCGACAGCACGCCCCCTTTGGTGCGAGACCCGGTGCTCTGGGCCACCGACGACCCAGTTGCGAGCGCTCAGCGCTTGCGATCAGGTCTGAATCAGGCCCAAAGCTGTATAATGATGGGAGGCGCTCAATCTCAAATTCACGGCATATTCCCCTCATGAGAGACATCAGCATTGAATAGAGTGTAGATGTTTCAGGAACTGAACCGTATTTTGGAACTCCTGAGTTTATAGTGGAAGATAACGCTCCCATGCATGCCCTACTTCCTGCCTTGCAAAGCAGAAAGTCCTAGTGTAACATTAGTGATGGGCACAGCAGTCAGAAATAGGCCCATAAAACAGGTCACCACTGTGGCAAGTCTGGATACTAAGAAAATAACCGTGCAATGGTATAAACCATATCCTCAGCTAGCTAAGGTGGGTACATACAATCACATATCTTATCAACTCTTATCTATGCCACTCTGAGTATCAGCTATATTAAACTTACCTAATCTACCCTACTAATGCCCTTTCTGGCTGCAATTTTGACATTTTCATCACTAAATTCCAACACATGCTCTGTATTACCATATAACTCTCACACCACGGGGGCCATGAGTTTGATTCCAGTGAGGGCCCCATCTGTGTGAGGTTTATATGTTTTCCAGCTTTTGCATTGGTGCTTTCCGGGTGCTCTGGTTTCCATCCACAATCCCAAAACGTACTGGTAAGGTAATTGGCTTCTGGCGAAAATTAACCCTAGTATTTATGTGTATATGTGTTAGGAAATATAGGAGTCTATTTACTAAGCAGTGTTAGGAGATAGAGTGAAAAGTGATATAAGGTACCAGCCAATCCGCTCCTAACTGTCATCCCAAAGGCTGTGTTTGAAAAATGACAGTTAGGAGCTGATTGGCTGGCACCTTATCACTTTTTACTCTGTCTCCCAACACTGCTTAGTAAATAGAACCCATAGATTGTAACCTCCGCTGGAGCAGGAACTAGTGACTATGTGAATGACTAAATATTCTCTGTGAAACGCTGCGTACTAAACAACAGCTCGTAGTGTGACCCGAGTCGGCTCTGCAATTGCCCACTCTTAGGCCCTCATTCAGAGGCGGTCGGAGGATGCAAGCGTTCGCTCAGAAACTGGGCGGCCGCTTTCATCCTGACCGCCCGCCTCTGTTTCGGTCGTTAGGCTGTGGGTTTACACCCACAGCTCTAACGACCGCTCTGGTGATGGTCGCGATGGTCAGAGACCATCGCGACCATCGGGGCTTACGACGAGACCCTAGGGTAGGGTCTCACTTGTCGTAAGCCCCGGAGAGCTTCTGGCTCTGTCAGAGCCAGAAGCTCTCCACTGACATCACTAGTGATGTCAGTAGGGCCTCTCCCAAACGGTAGGCGTTCCCATGGGAACGCCTCCGTTTGGGCTGCCACCCCCCGGCCCGCCTTCCAAACGAGGCGAGCTGTCAATCAACATCGACAGCTCGCCCCCTTTGGAAAGAGACCCGCTACGACCGGCGCTGTCGGTCGTAGCGGGTCTCACGCATGCACACGAGGGAGCCGGCTCCCTCGTGCGCATGCGCACTGGCCAAACATCGAGGCGACCGTGCGGTCGTAGACTGTACGGTCGCCTCTGAATAAGGTCCTTAGAATCAAATGGCAGTTTGGAAATCACCTTCATCCAAGTCTCCATCTCATGCAGACAGAGGTTGCCCTAATTCTGTAGCAGAGTTTACGGGAAATAAAGTAAAGATGTAGATTATTTATATAAAATATAAATGTGATAAATTGGTGACTGATTATAAGAGAATGAATAAGATGATTAAAAAAAAATATATATATTTTTTTAAATATAGGCCCTCATTCAGAGCCGTACGCTCTGAGCAGAGCACATGCTCTGAATGAGGGCCGGGCTCCATTTTCATGGAGCGTCCTCCTGGACGCTCGTATAGCTGTGGGTCACCACCCACAGGCTATACGAGCGTGCATTGTGATGGTCGCGATGGTCGAGACCATCGCGACCATCGAATTTGCGAGCCGGAGCCTGTGGTTGAGGTTTTCAACCGCAAGCTCCGGAGTGATTTTGGCTCTATCAGAGCCAAAATCACTCCCACTGACATCACTAGTGATGTCAGTGGGCAGGCTTCTGACGGGAGGCGTTCCCGTGGGAACGCCCCCGTCAGGGAGGCACGCCCCCGGCACGCCCACCAAAGGGGGCGTGCTGTCAATCAACATTGACAGCACGCCCCCTTTGATCGGACACAACGAGCGAAGGACTTTCCTTCGCTCATCGCGTCTGGCGCATGCGCACGACGGAGCTCCCTCCGTCGTGCGCATGCTCAGTCCATAACATCGACCCACTTGCGAGCGGACAGCCGCTCGCGAGTGGGTCTGAATCAGGCCCATAGTTTTCTATGTATCGGAAACCTAAATGAATGGTCCCTTCGGCTAACAAGCCTCTGTTTCTTGTCATTGTCCATCAAAAGCTGCAAAGGACTCAAATATGGATAGTTAATAATTAGTAGTTATATAACATTAATCATGAAATCATTTATGGCATGCTCTGATATTGGTATAATATGCACTTGTTAATGAAAGCAGAACAAGCTCCATAGACAGTAATAGCAACAGTCAAGGATAAGGCAGGGAATTGCCATGGAAAGCGTTTTTACTATCCCTCCCAAATAGCATTAAAAAAATGAATTCAATTCAAAAACTTTATCTTTTTTATTGCTACAAATTATCATTAAGAGATTAGGCACACAGATATTGTACAATGTCTTTCAAAATGACCTTTATTTCCAATCACAGGTACAAAATTCCCCATCAAATGGACTGCCCCAGAAGCCATCAACTTTGGCGTTTTCACCATTAAATCAGACGTCTGGTCCTTTGGGATCCTCCTCACCGAAATTGTAACATACGGCCGTATTCCATACCCAGGTAACCTGCAGGTTCATTTTTAATGTTAACCAACTTGTGTTTAACAATGCTCCTTCCTTTGGCATCCTAAAATGAAAATGGCCAAATGATCGTCATGGTTCAATTTTGTACAATGATGCATAATATTAAATTACACTGAACTGTCAAGTGTATTTTACTATTGAAAATATGTTTTATTATGCGTATACTTTGCTAGAGTGCTCCTCCTCTTTAGTATTATAGATAACCAGCAGGTGTCACTGTTGCTACTTTTTCCCATGACTTAAAACTACACCTAAAGCGGAGGAGCTTATGAACATATCCCCTACAAAGGTAGGTGACTGATGTGTAGAGGCATAGTAATGGAAATATTGATGGTGCATGGCCTTCCCTAGCTTTCATAAAGGCGTCACTAATACCCCTTTCAGACATACGACCCGGGATATTTCCTGCTCAGACCCGGGAATTTGTCCTATGAAAAAATCCTGGGTATTTGGTCGAGACCCCCCTTTCACACTACCGTGTCTACCCGGGAAATTCCCAGGTAGACCCCTTTCAGACATAAGCCAGGTTTTCTCAGATTACCTGCCTCTCCTCTGTCGTCTGCCCCTACTAGCCTATCCCCTCTCCGGCTGCCGCTGATGATGTCATCAAAATGCAGCTCGCAGCCGGCCAATCACAATACAGCCATTTTTTTTTAAATTGAATTTTATTATTAAATTATTTGTTTTATTACCTATTTGTCCTGGTGATCCAGCAGGAGTGCGGGCGGCCCGCTGTGGCAGACACCCGTTGGCGGTCTCCAGCATTGGCGGGAGTCCCCGGCGTCTAGCTGGGGTCCTCTGTGCCTGAGGACCCGGCCAAGGTCGCTGACCCAATCTACAGCGACACAGCCACTGGCGCAGGGGGTGGTGAGCGGCAGCACTGCCGACTCAATGTAAAAGCTGCTTGGTGCAGCCCTGGAGTAAATTCCCGGGTAGCACCATTCAAATATGATGAGGGTAATTTCCCTGGGCTTAACTCCCGGGAAATTCCCTGGTCAATTGGAGGGTCGGCTACCCGGAACGTGTTCCCGGGTAGGTACCTTTCAGACATACACGAGATCTCGAGAATTTGGCCAAGGCAGGCCAAATTTCTGGGAATCTCAGTATATCTGAAAGGGGTATAACTCTACATGCGTAGTTTATTTCTCTATGGAATGCCATTGTTTTTATCTTCATCCTATAAACCCTGTAGTTTTCTGCATGTATCAGCTGAGACATATAGCATCTAAATATGAATGGGGAAGCCCACACTTTCCTGATTAAGAAATAATATATTGCAGACACTGTACCTGGAATTGGCTCCAAGAAGATTCCACATACAATAATTATAACTTCTGTTTTTTGTGTCCCCAAATTGTAGTTTCGTATTGTCTTAATGGGTTTTCCTCCCCCCCTCTCTCAGGCATGAGTAACCCCGAGGTGATACAACTGCTAGATGAAGGTTATCGCATGCCCTGCCCTGAGAACTGCTCAATGGAACTGTATGAGGTTATGATGAAATGCTGGAGGGAAAAGCTGGAGGACAGGCCAACATTCGAGTATTTACAGTCTGTCTTAGAGGATTTCGGCACGGCCACTGAGAAACAGTATGAGGAGGAACCTTGAGCTTTTATTTGGCTCCAGCGGTGAAATCTAGCCCTGAATCACAGGCTAATGACTAGACAGTTACCACCGTGAACTGACATTTCTTAATCACTTTAAAGACAATGGCAATGGAGACCACAACAAAATGGCTTCCCCATTATGTGGTTCTGGAACAAACAATGACTTTCCACATCACATATACAGTAATTCCTTCTCCTGCTTAACTGGAAAGAGGTTATTTATGGAAACTGGGTCACTAGCAACTGTAATGGGCTGTAACTCAGAGCCAGGGGCACAGAGAGTCGGGGGGGAGCGGGTACTAAATACTCGGACCCGAGCTTCCTGGAGGGGCCCATCGGGGGCCAGGGTCCGGCGCTGCCCCCCCCTCTTTCATTACAGCAGCCCAGCACACGCTGCTGTGTGCTGGGCTGCACTGAGAGACTGCTCGCAGCCGCAGCAGTCTCCTATGCCTGTAGGGGGAGCAATCACATTGATCGCGCCCCCCCACTGGCTATGCACCGGGTTCAGGGGGCTATAGTATTTTTTTGCCAAAGGGAATGTGGCCACGCTTCCTGTGATTAGACCACGCACCTTTCACCCGGGCCCGGCGTCGCTCTTGGCGCACCTGCTCAGAGCAACCAAACCTTTGCATTTGAAATTATGCTAGAAAATGACAGCATCTGATTGGTTGCTGTGAGTAACCAGAGGTGGACCTCGCCGGAAACTTAGGGCCCTGTGGGATCTGAGGTGCCCAAATTATGTTATACAGGTTGAGTCTCCCATATGCAAATATTCTGAAATACAGAATTTTTGTAGTATGACTGATATAGTGAAACCTTTGCTTTTTGATGGGTCAGTGTACAGAAAATTTGTTTAAGGCACAAAATTATTAAAAATAAGTATAAAATGACCTTCAGGCTGTGTGTATAAGGTATATATAACACATAAATGCATTCTGTGTCAATATTTGAGGCCCATTGCCAAGATATTTCATTATGGTATGCATATATTCCAAAATACGGAATATTCCGATATCCAAAATACCCCTGGTCCCGAGCATTTTGGATATGGGAGACTCAACCTGTACTGTTTTTCATAAAATGGAGGTGGAAAGGAACCCAAACCAGAATCTTGCACCCAGAGCCGTAACTAGACTTTTGGGTGCCCTGTGCCAGAGAGAGCTTTGGCGCCCCCCTCTTCATTTTTAAAAAAAGGGATATAATATAGTGCACCTGAAAAAGGGCCAGGGAAGAGATAGGGGAGGCCAGGAGATGCTGGGGATAAATAGGGACATAATATAGTGCACCTGAGAGAGGGCCATGGCCTCATGGGGAAGGGCCAGGGAAGAGATAGGGGAGGCCAGGAGATGCTGGGGATAAATAGGGACATAATATAGTGCACCTCAGAGAGGGCCATGGCCTCATGGGGAAGGGCCAGGGAAGAGATAGGGGAGGCCAGGAGATGCTGGGGATAAATAGGGACATAATATAGTGCACCTGAGAGAGGGCCATGGCCTCATGGGGAAGGGCCAGGGAAGAGATAGGGGAGGCCAGGAGATGCTGGGGATAAATAGGGACATAATATAGTGCACCTGAGAGAGGGCCATGGCCTCATGTGGAAGGGCCAGGGAAGAGATAGGGGAGGTCAGGAGATGCTGGGGATAAAAGAAGAGGAAGCTACAAGTGAGAATGATAATAAACAGGAAAATGACAGGCCCAAACAGCGCCCCCTGCCCTGCAGTGCCCTGTGTCATGGCACACACCGCACCACCCTATTTATGGCCCTGATTACACCCCACTGTGTCTTAATCTAGCTGTGTTAACAGCACCCCCTCTTCTGCACAGTTAACACCAGAACAGTTTTCATAAGTGTCATAAGTGTCCCTCGGCGTAGTTACAGAAGGTGGGAGGGTGAGTAACTAACATGGTAAAAATACGACCAATCAGCCATTGGCTTTGAACAGTCCGGTAAAACTTTTGATTTCATCTGATTGGCTGCTTATAGCTTAATGCTTGTATATTTAAATATTTTTAAAAACAAATTAATTTAGAATTTATTGTTTTCAAAATATGAGATTTGGAAAACCCCAGAATGTCCTCTACCTGTTGCCTTACTTTTGGGTAGCGCTGTCGTTCTATAGGTAAAAAAAAAAAATATTTTTAAGTTGGGTTTATTTTCACTTTATTCTTTCTATATTATATAACGTCCCATGAAATACTGGGGGCAAAACTCTGCACAGAAAAGCCCAATTCCCTGCACGGATTCATAGAGATGGGACCACGCTACCCTTCGCTGGCTGAGTGATATAATATGTCAGCCATAGGTGTTGCTTAGGAATGGGCACAGAGGGCCTGATTCAGAGCCGGACGCTATTTGCGCTCGCTCGTTCAGAAAAAGGGGCTGGCTATTTAAATTGAGCGCTCGCTCTTTGCGGTCTGTTGACGCCTCTATGTCTGAGCGAGCGTCCGAAACATGCGCTCGCTATTTTGTAAAGACGCCCCTTGGCCCCTCGCATCATACGTCATCTCCGCTATTTATTTGATTAATCGAGTACATCGAAAGGCGTATGAACTGCTCGCTATTCTTGTGGTAGCATTTTCCTACCGCAATCATGCGAGCAGTTCAGGCTAAAAGACAACCAAGTGACGTGGTCGATGACGCTGCTTTGTTAATTATGAACTCCCATTAAACGCCCGTTTTGACCGTTTGGCACGCCTGCGTTCGGATCTCCACTCCCCGTTTTCAAGCACCTTCCCCTGTTACCACCCACAAACGCCTCATCCTGTCACTCAAATTAGCAGGCATTCGCTATTTTGCGAGCACACGATTTCCGACCGCACTGACTGGTTGGCGCATGCGCATTACAACCCATACGCATGCGCAGATGTGCGAACATCGCTCGGAGCGAACGAGCGGCCGCTTACGAGCGGCTCTGAATCAGGCCCAGAGAGCTAACATGCCCAGTACTGACATCTCCCACCTGTGTCTCTCCTGTGTGTGGGGCGGCACATTTCCTGGAATGGCTTTGCACTGCAACATGGCACTTATTGCAAAGCCGCAATCTTTTGATGTGGCTGATGGGAACACAGAATCGTATACATAGGTTATACTCTGGTTGTTTATTTGTGACCATTTGGGTTTCACTTTTCCTAAAATATATTTCATATATTCACTTCAAAGCCAGTGGCCTCCCATTAGTTTAAAATACAGTGGTTCCTATATCGACTAAATGATTGGACAGTGCTGATGGGAAAAAAATAATAGTAATAAACAAAAGAAATATGCCCATATGTAAAAAACAAAATGACATTTCTTAAACATCTAATTATATTCTTATACTTACACTTGAAAAAACACCTCTGTAGATCTGGTATTTAACAATGGGATGCTCTCCGCACAAAGGGCCTGATTCAGACCCGGTCGCAAGCACTGTGCGCTCGCAACCGGGTCGATGGTGGGCCAGTGCGCATGTGCACGATGGAGCCGGCTCCGTCGTGCGCTTGCGCGAGACCCGGATAGCGACGGGCACTCCTTCGCTCCGGATCTCGTACCAAAGGGGGTGTGCTGTCGATGTTGAGTGACAGCGCGCCCCCTTTGGTGGGCGGGCCGGGGGAGTGGCTGCCCAAACGGAGGCGTTCCCATGTGAACGCCTCCGTTTGGGGGCGGCCCCACTGACATCATGAGTGATGTCAGTGGGAGAGATTTCGGCTCTGTTAGAGCCGATATCTCTCTGGGGCTTGTGGCCACGAGACCCTACCACAAGGGTCTTGTCGCAAGCCCGATGGTCGCGATGGTCTTGACCATCACGACCATCTTCCTGGCCGCTCGCTATAGCTGTGGGTGGTCACCCACAGCTATGCGAGCGGCCAGGAGGCAGTTCTAAAAAAAAAAAAGACCGGCCCTGATTCAGAGCGAGTGCTCTGTCAGACCGTCCGGCTCTGAATCAGGCCCTAAGGACGCAGACTGAGGTCCACAATACTGCATTCCGGCAGCACCCTCACCAATATCGGAGGTTGAGCAGACCAGGCACTTCATCATATTTGGGGCTATATTGAAGAACCCTCAAAATCGCCTAAGGTGAATACTAGTACCGTTCAGTGCAGAGGCATAATTGGCAAGTATATCAAACGGCTTTGCATTTCAACAGAAACTGGAGTGTTGTTACTATATCTAGCAACAAAGTAACATTATTGGCTCCATTTGCAACTTCTATAAGGAACAATTTGTTACTATCTCCATTTTTTGAGCCGGTGAATTCCCATTGTTAAACAGCAGATCTACAACGGTGTTTTTTCAATTTACAGTGGGTGATTGATTATGTTTTAACATTGGCTGCTGCAATTTAAACAGAGTAAATTGTGTACGTATTTACATCCCAAATAATTACAGAATTATCATCATTTTTTAAGACTGTTGTTGATGTTTTTTCATTTATTATTATTTTTTAATTCCTGCTATATTATATAAATTTGCACATAGATCATGCTAATCAACAGATATATTGCACATATTTATACATTTTAAAATAGAAGTGTAAGAATATAATTAGATGTTTAATAAATGTCATTTTGTTTTATACATATGGGCATATTTCTTGGTCTTTTATGATTTGTGTTTATTACTATTATTTTTTCCCATCAGCGCTGTCCATTCATTTAGTTAATTAATTTCTCTTTGTGGTTTGCTACCATATGAGACAGCTGCAGAGGGATAAGTGATTATATTGTGATTCCATTCAGCGCTTGTGGCTATTTTGTTTAGGATTCTTTTGCTTTATATTGGTTCCTATAGTGCAACTTTATAAAGCTGTGTACATACGGGACGATCTGTTTAGCGATCGATAACGCTGAACGATCTCCCTTGAATTTCCTGGTGTGTTGGATGAACGATATAGTTCATCCACACACAAAAGATATCACCAACGATGAACGACGAATGATCGCAAACCCCTATGGAAAATGAACAATATCGTCCAGGTTGGCCTGCAAGCATGGCAGACCAATAATATTGTTATCGTCCATGCGGGAACGCGCATTGTTGGTCGTTCATCGGTCGTTGGTTGCATAAAAAAGAACAATACGAACGATTTAACAATGAATGATATCGTTATCATTGATATCGTTCATTGAAATCGTACCATGTGTACGCAGCTTAATGCAACTATGTAATGCAATCACCCATTAAACGGCCAGTTCAATTTGGGGATTTGTTGACCCCACCATAATATCGAATTGAAAGTTCGTCTGAAAAGCAGCCTGAGTGTATGAGAGCAGCCTTCCTGTCTCACGCGATCGTATGTTCCCATTATAGCAGCACTGGCAGATCAATTTAGAGGATAAAGAAATAGATTTAGGCCAATATGTAATAGCCTGCGACCTGCAGGAAGCCGCATGAGTTTGGCGATTTAGCCAGTAGATGGAATGCCCCTTACTTACTACCGTTATAGAAAAAGAATCAGCAACCAGTAAAAATAAGGTAAAAAAAAGAGGTTGAAATGAATGTGGGATGGGTCCACTCCCATGTGATATTAGTTAATGCTTTGAGGTTACATTTGCAAACTGTGAAAGGTGGAGTCATATCGAGATTATAATGGGAAACAATTATCTACAATAATTCTCTGTGCTTTATGGTTCAGGTAGCGATTTCAGTCAACACTTGTAACTGCTGAATACACAAAGGGTCCTATGGCAATAGACACACCCTCCTATGATATGGGGAGAGGGGGGTATGCATTGGGCATTGCAGAGGGCAATTTTGCAAACATTGGCCCAAATGGTTTATTTATAAACATATAAGAAGGATCTCTGAAGATTTTTTGTTTGCTGTTTGTTACTGTATCTCACACATATAAAATAAATCTAATTTTTTATTTTATATGTTATCAAAATGAATGAAGCGTACAGTATACCATACCTGAAATAAAAGAAAATGTAATGCCTAATGTACAGAGAATAGGTACTAATATTGATATCCATGTACAGCACCATTTATACAGCAGATTACATTTTGGGGAACCCAATGCCAGTGTCAACTGGGTCATTAATTTACATTACATGTGTGAGCTGGTAACAAAAAAGTGACATGTGTCTTATAGACTGAGAACGCCCTGGTATGGTCACCGATGCCGTTACTAACAATCGGCGCCCCATCGCCTGTCTAGTATGATTCCTCCCTGCTCCTCACCTATCCTGGATCCCACATATTCATGTTAGCAACCACGTAAATACAGCCTTTATTTAATGAATACACCACCGTAACTATCTCCTGATTCACCTAAACTTGTCTACTCATCTAATACTAGAGGTGGTATCCAGTTGGATGGTGAATCTTGCTCAGGCCAGGGCGCAGCTGCAACTCCCATGGCGGTGCCAGGTTTCATACTGCCGCCTCTACTGAGTCACTATATGAGTTTCAGGGGAGATGGAGACATCAGAGGAAATGCAGAGGGGTAGATGTACTAAGCTCTGGGAAGTGATAAAGTGGAGAGTGATAAACAACCAACTAATCAGCTCCCAACTGTCAGTTTTCAAACACAGCCTGTAACATGACAGTTAGGAGCTGATTGGTTGGTCGTTTATCACTCTCCACTTTATCACTTTACAGAGCCTAGTACATCTGCCCCTGAATCTTCTATTTTTGGATCCTAATATTTTGGAGACCAGTATCATGGTTGTCTAAGCATGGTCAGGTGTATTCTCCGTAGAGGTAACCTAGGGGATGATCCAGAGGAGGATGCAGAAGAGCACGCAGCAGCGTCTATTGGCGACTTTATGCAAATGTCGCTACAACGTCCTTCCCTTGTGTACATCTGTGCGGCCGAATGTGTAAGGACTCAGACGCCCACCTTTAGTGCCCGTGCCCCTGTAATACCGATTGGTGTGTTCTTATCCGTCTCACCATCCAAACTCGCATTGACACGCCCACGACAGTCCCATAACACACCCACTGGATGGACCATTATTGCGTGCACTACTAGCCACCACCCGGTCATTGCCCCAGGAGCGCCAGTCACTTTTTCTTTTCTTCTGAGGTCTGCTGAAGAGGGGCAGAGAGAGAGGGGGGGGGAGAATTTACACCTGGGTTTCACTCAGTAGAACACAAATCCAATCAGGTGACGCTGTTTATAATGATGGCTGTCTTTTTTATATATAACAAATGCAGTACTATAACCAGAGTAGTTCTAAGTAAGCACAACACATATCTGTAAGGCAGTAAAAATTTCTCAGTAATTTTGTCCTCAGTCAAATGAATCACGTTGGAAGGTATGATAAGGACAAGGAAAACAATATAATCAGTTTTTTTAATCATCCAGTTAAATAAGGTCACAGACTCAGATGCTGGTGAAAGACACAGCTTGACATTCCCCTGTTTGCCAGGCGAGGGCGATCAAGCTCTATGTAAGTGTAAAAGTTACTTCAAACTTGCAAAACTAATCCAAGAAGTGAAGGAAATAGCATCTAATCCATATACTCATGTAATCAGCTCCTAACTGTCATTTTTCCAACACAGCCTGTAACATGACAGGAGCTGATTGGTTGGTACTTTATCTCTCTACACTTTACCTCTCATCCAATGTTTGATACATCTCACCCTATGTCTGTTCATATCTACAGTGCAACGCGGTTAAGGGACGGTACTTCTAATTTTTTCTTTGTACATTACTTAGTTGCCATTTTGCTACTAGTGTGCAGTAAAACTGATGAAGATTATTATTTTTTTTTTTTAGTTTTTTTTCTGACTTGATTATTAAAGGAGAAAGAAAAGTTTTATTTTATACAAAATAAAAAATAAATATAAAAAAAATACATTTCTTTAATGAAACAAATCTTCTCATCGTTGCTGTGTACTGTCCTGCCCTGCTTACCCGAATAAGAGGATATTGTAAAGGTGCCATGGTAAATTATATACAAAATATTATTATCTGCTTATGGGAACTAACTAGGACAGCGCCTCACTGTGGCCAAAGCACCACAAAAGAAAAACTTTTTATTGTACATTATTTAAAAATGTGCTTCCTGTTTATTGCACTTTCAATATTCAATATGTTCAGTTCACTAATGTTTTTTAAATGAGAAGATTTTACTAAAGTGTCCCCCTCTCCACCCCAACTCGTTGTAAAAAGCTGACTGTACCTGCAGCCGGTCTCTGCAGCGCTTCTGTAAAGTGTTCAGAGTCTATTTTATTGTTTATTTTAAGAGCTTTTTTGTTAACATATTAAAATGAAGGTGAAAAACTGAATTCTATGACTGACTCACAGCAGTTTTCATTCATTTGGAATTATCTTCATTCATCTGCCATTTATGTGCTCAGCAGAGATATTTCCATGACAAAGGAGTGTATTTGATATTATTAGTATTATAATTACCAGTTATTTATATGGCACACACATATTCTGTAGCACTTTGCAGAAACTATTTCAGTCACTCACATCTGTCCCTGCCCCAGTGGAGCTTACAATCTATGGCCCTGATTCAGAGCCGGACACTCTGACCAGAGCGCTCGCTCTGAATCAGGGCCCTCCTCCATTAAAATGGAGCATCCTCCTGGACGCTCGTATAGCTGTGGGTCACCACCCACAGCATATACGAGCGTCTAAAAAGATGGTCGCGACCATCGGACTTGCGAATGAAACCCTGCGGTTGGGTTTCTCAGCCACAAGCCCTGGAGTGATTTTGGCTCTATCAGAGCCAAAATCACTCCCACTGACATCACTAGTGATGTCAGTGGGACCGGCTTCAGACGGTAGGCGTTCCCATGGGCAGGCACGCCCCCGGCACGCCCACCAAAGGGGGCGTGCTGTCAGTCACCATCGACAGCACGCCCCCTGTGGTGCGAGACTCCGAGCGACGGATTCCCCGTCGCTCGCCGGGTCTCGCGCATGCGCACGACGGAGCTCTCTCCGTCGTGCGCATGCGCAGTGGGGAACATCGACCCACTTGCGAGCGTACTGCCGCTTGCGAGTGGGTCTGAATGACCCCCTATATTCCCTAACACACGGACACACATATACAGACTAGAGTTGATTTGTTTGTCTGAAACCAATTAACCTACCAGAGTGTTTTTGGATTGTGTGAGGAAACCTGAGAATCCGGAGGAAACCCACACAAGTATGGGGAGAACATACAAACTCCACACCATACTATTCTCCTTTTACGGCGCTATGGACACTTTCTGATGTCTTCAATATAAAATAATAATAATAATAATAATTATTATTATACATGATCATCTATGTATCCAGTAGAACTATTAGCAATGTTATTTTTAACCCTCACTGAGCACTGGGTTATCATTAACTCTTATGCTCCTTGTTATGGCTGTATGTAATTGAGCTTTGGAAGTGCACAAAGATCGAGCTAACTGGCGTAAATATTTTTTTTAACTAAATTATTCCATGAGTTTATGCAGAATGAAATGCTTTTTAATACACCTGTACAAGCAAGTTATGTCCACTAGATGGCCCCATATTACCAATAAAAGTAATAAACGGCCCCACTGTACCTTCCGTTGCAACTTTATTTACTATTGTTGACATTAATTGACCACATTCACACGTGATAGAACATATATTTAAATAGACTCTATATTAGGGTCCCTCAGCCTTTCTCTTACTGCCTAGCTCAAAAAGCAGAATGAAAAAGAGAAAAAATATTTGAAAAGCACAAGCAATATTATTTTCAACTGATTACACTAATTATTAAGGATATAATGAAGTAAAACACTTGGGGCCTGAGGCTGCTGAGTTTGAGTACAGCTGCGCAGAAATCGCCAGTCATAAAAATTGTTGGCCAAAAAAACGCAATTTAGAGCATACGCAAAGCAGCAAAACTCGCAAGACGGGCCCGGATTACGCCAGCCATACATTAATGGCACATTACGCATTCGCTGTGACATGTGACTAGAATAAACAAGAGTTATCGACTTCAGTGGGTACAACTCTCCCCGTGAATGAAAAAAATGAAAGACACCTGCTAAGTGCAAACATACACTCACACAAAATCATAGTATATACAGGAAAGCACTTTAGGTCTTTAGCGGTGAATCTGCAGCCAGCCAATCAGAAGCAGAGACGGTTTTTTTACGGGTGTAAATGCATCTCTGTGCCGGTCTGAATCTGTTCACAATTGTGCCCTTACCGTACAACTTTAGACCCCCCCATTCCTTCCCCCACTCCGCATTCCCCATCACTAGCAGGTGCGGCGAATTCATACAATCTGCATAGTTGCAGTTTTGTGCGGCTGTTTTTGGACAAGCCCGGAGCCAATTTGCATATTTGAAGATACGTAACTTAGTGCATATCCAACGTTGCATCAGCCCTTTGGAGAGAAATCATTTGAAAATATGTATTTTACTAATGTGGCTATTTTACACCTTTTCTCTCTTTTTCTTACTCTTACTGAGCGTTCTCCCTCCCCGCTCCTGTCTACAAGACAATTCCAAAGTGACGAGACCTGGTAACTAAACTATACGTACTGTGCGCAGACATAAAGAAACTGTGACATGAAATGAGGAATAACATTTGTATTTTTAATTAGATCTACATCAAAACTCTTTAAGGGAGCATCGAGAGTGAGATTATATAGACAGTGTGGAGAACAATCCACTAATCATAGAACAAAATAAATAACAATACAACAAACTGCTGGATTGTAACATGGGTGTAGGAACGAAAATATACATGGGGGGGGCAAAAGCCCAAGGACTACTATAGGGCCTGGAGCCCCTTTTTCTCATTTTTGGTATCTCGTTTTACGGCAGTTGTTACAGTGACTGTAGATATACAAAGACTCCCGATCCTATGATAACTTTTGTCAATGTTTCTGGGGTTGGTCAATTTTACTATATAAATGTATTGATACATTATTAAATAAATATTGTTATTAATACTAACTACCAGTTAGTACAATAGCTGTTAGAAAGATTGATAAATTACATTTTTCTTCTTAAATTTTTTTTTTTTTATAGTCATTAACCTAGTTTTTATTCAGATTTCCTTGACAGCCTAATCTCATTTGATTGGGAGTATTTTTAAATCTGTAGTCACTGCCTCACTGGTTATGGCATGTGCTATAATATGATATCTGGTATGTGCTATGATCTGGCGACAATGAGACTGCTGGTAACGTTTTAAACCGTCGGCAGGCCGCAATCATTTGCTCTCTCTGTTCCATTGTCGTAGAACTTACAAGAACAGTCGGTGGGAAGTGCAGCTTCCCGGTCTCGTGTGTCTGCATTTGCAAAAAGAAAATGTACGTAGAACAAACATGAAGATTACTTTATTTCTGGTAAACAGAAATGACAACAGTTGGGGATAAAGCTGTTATCGCTTCACAACCATTTTCATTTCATTCATCCCCATTCGCTTTTGTGTAGAACTTCGTGGGGGGGAGGGGCAAAATACAGTATTTGCCCACCCAACACAATTCAGGGTGTGGCAACACTGCCAATGGTTCCTACAACCCTGATTGTACAGTAGGTAAACATCAAAATTGTTTTATCACAGTAATCGTGGAGTCGGGTACCCTGACCGTCTCCTATGGTCTCTGCAGGAGAATAAGATGGGCTTAACTATCATTGAGATCCTCCAGGTAAGTTTTGCAGATGTATCAAAGCTTGGAGAGATATAAGTGGAGAGAGATAAAGTGCCAACCAATGAGCTTCTAGCTGTCACTTTACAGGCTGTGTATGAAAAATGACAGTTAGCAGGTGACTGGTTGGTGATGAAAGATCACCAGTATAAAGGAGGTGCTGCATGTATACACATTGAAAGACATCAGTATAAAGGAGGTGCTGCATGTATGCACATTGAAAGACATCAGTATAAAGGAGGTGTTGCCCTGGAAGGAGGAATCTAAAACAAAGTTTTGAATGACGACCTGATTTAATAGAAGCTACGGTGAACTATTTAAGGCTGTTTATAGGATCAGTAACATTGATACAGGAGCAATTTTATTTTTGTTTTTTTGTTTTTAATTAAGTAGTGGTGTTTATGCATCACACACGAATAACGGAGTAAGACTGACTTTTAAAAAAACTGTCCATCAATCCCATTAGGAGCGCTTGGGAACAACTTTTTATTTGTCTAAACGTACAGTGGTGTTTTGTGAAAACCACTCTTTCCCTTGCTGCCCTATTTAATGTGGATCGCTATTGTTCTATTTTGATTGGTTGGTACTATAACTTTCCAAGGCTTGATAGAACTCATTAGTGGTTTAAAGAGTAGGAAAACTTAAGTTAGTGATTAAGGGGGAGATGTATCAAACATTGACAAGGGAGCTACAATCAGATTGAAGCTATAATTTTATAGAATGTACTAGATAAGTTACGATATGATTGGCTGCTATGGGTGACACTTCCTACAAGTTGTAGGCTACCACCACTGGGGGGCAGAAGCCCAATGCTACCTTAGTTGCCCAGCGGTCCTCTGTCTGCTGTCCTCGGGATACTATAGGCCATTGATGTCTCTAACGTGTAAACAATCTTCTGGGATGGAATTTATTCTCCTCCTGGGATCCTGCCTGTACCAGGCCACACGCCCTACACCACCATCATCATTGATTATTTTTCGTTAATGGACTTACTGCGGAGAGGTTATCTCAGCCTCTAAAAACTGCTTTTACTGCGGCTTTCATGTCACTTTATAAGAGAAGGATTAAGAGTGATTTGAATATAATGTGGGGGGCAGGCGGGGTGGGAATGATGAATTGTGGTCACCCAGTTGGTAGATATATCCCGGCAAGTTGGTTATATTACTGCTCTAACTAACGGAGCACAGGATTCTGAAGAAAGGATTCCAAATGTAAACTGTGTATAAATGGGAACTAACGGTAAATTCCCAGGGGTGCAGTCCCACTCTTTCTTTTAGTCCAAGGACATTCTGGATTATAAGTGTGCTGTATATAAATATTGTCCTAGTATAGACAACAAACTAATATATATTGTACATGGTGAACACTAAAGCTACTACAGTTTTTTATTTTATTACAGATTTTTGGACAATATTCCTTACCTTCTGGGCACCAGGAAACCCCCCCTCTCCCATACACACTTCTGTACATGTCTATTACCATTACCTGGGCAGCTCTTACAAATCCCTTTATAGTATTACCATTATTTAGAAATGTATGCTGGAAGGTTGTTTGGCGGGGCCAGAAGATGCCCCCACTTCTGATGTGACCGGACCCGCATAGAGCTAAAGCAACAAGTTATATGAGTAACAAGCTATAAAGCTATAAATAAAAAGTATAAATGCATTACATAAAATGACAGCAAAACTGTAACTATAACCATAGCTGGCCGGGGCAGTGGCTATGAGGCCTGACAACGTGGGGCACTCTATCCCAGAGGATAAAATCCGCCTTAAAGTATAAACTTAGAATGGTTTCATTATGAATCCATACAGACAGTCACAGGCTTTGCATACTAACGGAGACTAAGGGCTTGATATACAGTTGCACACGATTCCCGAATGCGGCCGCATGTCACGATTTTTTCTTGTAGCAAGCTGCACACGCACCCTACATGCACAACTTAGAGCATCTGCCACAACTCTGAGTCACACGCAGCTCCGACGCTACTCACTGATGGCTGAAAGCCCGTTACTGGGTACCAACTAGGTGGCAATGGCACCTTCGCACGCAGAAGCGCGGGCGTGGTGTGCGCATGTAGACAGAGCTGCGACCTAGCCTGAGTTGAACGTATGCAGAGATTTCAGTCAGATTTTCTGCACCAAAAGTAAGTGGTGTTAGTAGTGATGACCGCGAGAGGGAACGGTACAGCCGCATGGATGCATCAAACCCAGAATACAGGCCGAGGTTTGCGTAGGACTTCTTATTGCTAGAAGCAGTCGTCATTGTGACTGCATTATGTAAGACTCAGAAGATTGGGCCAAAATGTGTAAAAATATATATGTAATTAAAAGGACCAGTCTGCCCAACTCAGGTCCGCCCCCTCTCTATCTCCTGCTCCGCCCCTCTCTATCTCCTGCTCCGCCCCCTCTCTATCTCCTGCTCCGCCCCCTCTCTATCTTCTGCTCAGCCCCCTCACTCTCCCATCCGCTCCCTTCTCTGTTCCTCTGTCCCACAGCCCCATTTTTACCCCGTTCATGGTGGGACGACTGGTCCACCCTCTCTCCAGCGCTAGGTCTTTCCCATCCCGCTAGCGCCATTGGGGCATGCACCC
Source organism: Taudactylus pleione (assembly GCA_031769625.1). NCBI lineage: Eukaryota > Metazoa > Chordata > Amphibia > Anura > Myobatrachidae > Taudactylus > Taudactylus pleione. The sequence goes on from JAUIMM010000069.1 coordinate 436,081, forward strand.
TGGCTCCCACCGCGCATGCATGTAGGAGACGGGACAAACCTTAGCCAGTTAAATATATAATACTGACTGGAGATGGAGAAGACTTTGGGTCTGATTCCACACACATTGCCGATGTTCATGTAGCTGGGCACATTTTTTACAACTGCACATGCATGAACGTTTCTGAACTCCCCTACGATGCATGCGTCACGCAGAGGGCGCACACTAAGGTGCTGCTGGGATCATGACAGATGGTATCAGAAAGGTGGCGGAATAGTGATGGGCGTTCCTGGGCAGTTACTGGTGGGCAGCTAGTAGTGCACACAAAAATAGTCTATTCAGTGGGCATAGTATGGGTGCGTCATGGGCGAGTCAGAGCAAACGGCGGCATGGCACAGCTGCAGATATATGAGACTGTGGTCAGACTGAGACACGGCACCTGCCACAAGGGTGGTGTAAGTTTCGATGTCGCAACCGATGGTGACGTATAAGAATGCGCCAATCAGTATTACAGCGTGCACAGATGCTAAGTGTGGGCGTCTCAGTCCTTGCGCATTTGGCTGAATGGATGTACACAAGGGAAGGAGATAATAGCGGCATTTTCCTAAACTCGCGGATGGGTGACTGCCAATAGATGCTGCTGCATGTTACTCAGAATAAGGTCCCGTGTGTTACATGTGATTTTCTGATAGCGCATAGAGGATCCCCTCTAATTTTACTATGGTGACTAGACATTTCTAGTTATGCCCCTGGGTGGGAGGAAGTCTATGTTCATATACCACTACAGGTTCTACTTTAGCTCTTCATTAGAAGGGGAGATATCAGGGTAAGACAGCTAGACGTGGGTATCATCAGCAGAAAGATGTAGACACAAGAGTTGACGAGGTCACTGAGTGAGGATGGGTAGAGTGACAAGAGTAAGTGACCCAGGACAGAGTCTGGGGGACCCCTACAGCAAGTGGAAAAGGGGAGGCAGGGTTGAAGCCCAAGGAGTAAGGGGGAACAAGGGAGATAGGGGGAATGGAGTGGTGGTGTTTGACGAAGATTAAGCTATCAGGGATCATACACATTGAGGCTGGATAGGTGTTACGGTGGATAGAAATAGGTTGGCTGGAGAGAGAGAAGGCAAGAGGAACAAATAGCAAACAGTCATTACTACAAATCGTGAGCATACTGGACAAATAGCAAACAGTCATTACTACAAATCATGAGCATACTGGACATATAGCAAACAGTCATTACTACAAATCGTGAGAGTACTGGACAAATAGCAAACAGTCATTACTACAAATCATGAGAGTACTGGACATATAGCAAACAATCATTACTACAAATCATGAGAGTACTGGACATATAGCAAACAGTCATTACTACAAACCGTGAGAGTACTGGACATATAGCAAACAGTCATTACTACAAATCATGAGAGTACTGGACATATAGCAAGCAGTCATTACTACAAATCATGAGAGTACTGGACAAATAGCAAACAGTCATTACTACAAATCATGAGAGTACTGGACAAATAGCAAACAGTCATTACTACAAATCATGAGAGTACTGGACAAATAGCAAACAGTCATTACTACAAATCATGAGAGTACTGGTGGTATGCAAAAGGACAAAATGAAAATAATAGGTGCATAACAGGCAGGATAGGCGAGAGGTGAATGAGAACGCTGAGGTGGGTGAAGGTAAGAGTTCTGGGACTGGTGCAGTGGGTACGTCTCTCAGAGGGGCAAAGGAGGTTTCCTGAGGTCCAAGCTACAGGCCCAGCAGGAAATTTCCACTGAATTTGCAAAACTTGCGATCCAAATGAACCAGCTCTAGAAACGTAAACTTTGAGCATCTCCAGCTCCTCACCAAGAGCCACGAAAACCCTTAGCACAAATCCAGGTATTTTGCGTTAGACAGATTTTGTATTTTTTTAAATTTTAGATGACAAACTTTTGAAAAAATATTATTAATAGGCTCATCTATATTCACATACAGTATATATATATATATATATATATATATATATATATACGTGCAATATGAAATATACTGTGATCTGCAAACACCAGACACATGATTAATGAAATAATGGATCAGACCCACCAGCAGCAAAAATATTATTAGGTATAATAATGTCAATATATGTCACTTTCTGCTTGTGACAATATTCCTGGTTTTTATATGAAGCCAGTTGTGCTACAGTATATATTAATGTTATGGCACCTCTAGGTGACTGTTTATAACAGGGATGGGGAACCTCAGGCCCGGGGGCTGTATAAGGCCTCTGAATCATTTGGTCTGGCCCTCTGAGATTTTTTATGCTAGCCTCATCAGGCTAGGAGGGTGCCTAGAAAGGCAAAAATCTCAAAAAAGCTTTTTACACGTTGGCATTATGGGGTATTCTGTGTAGAATTTTGAGGACAAAAATGTATTTATTCCAGTTTGGAATAAGGCTGTAACATAACAAAATGTGGAAAAAGTGAAGCTCTGTGAATACTTTCTGGATGCACTGTGTATATATACAGTATATATATAACATTTTGTTTAAAAATTATATATATATATATATATATATGTATATACTGTATATTTCTCTTTGACACACTACGTGGTGTATACATAGGGCTTTGCACTTACTGATATCTGCATGGTATTGTAATGTTTAGTAATGTACCATTTCATCGCATCTGTTACGCATATAACCCAGTTACACAACTATGTACTGGAGTAAATCACTGTAATGTGGACGCCACTAATTTATTTTTTAATTCACATCCATCAAGCGAGACATTCTTCACAGCAACATATTTATAAAACGTAGGGGCTAATTTAGTTTAGCTTGTCAGATTCAGCTGAATCACTTTTTCCAGTGAGTGTAAAACCAAGATGGCCTCCGCCATCCCCGGGTGACTTGGCGCTAGAGACGGGGTCTATGCTGACGCTTAGTTTCAGAGGGAACTTTAAAGATCATTCCTTTTTTAATAAATCATCTTGCTGAGACAGTCGGTGTATGAACAACATGATGGGGAGGACGTTTATATTGCCTGTGAGATCGTGACAAACCCCAGCTCGGACCAAGGCTCTCACAATAGCAGATTAATCTGTGAATACATTTCAGTTTAGCAAATCCTATTTGTATGGGAAATGTAGAAACAAAGTTTTCAAGTGTGTACCCAGGAGACTGTCAGAGAGAGCGGTCATTAATCACTCTCTCTCTCTCCCAGCTGAAGGTTGTGTAATGCTGTTCACAAGTGAAAAAAGTGCGAGTAGAGTATTTTATATTCTGGAGCAGTGACACTATTGTCTAAGAGGGAACTTTCTCTTGCAAAGTATCACTGAACTTCCTATGGAGCTAGCGACGGATTGCAATCCGAGAAATCGGCCAATGCAGCAAAATCATTTGTCAGGTCATTAGGTGACGAGTTCAGCGGAAAGTGAGCAATCTACCGCAGGATAAATGGGCCTTGGAAAAGGATACGGCAGTCAAGGAACCGAGATATGGTTGGGGAGAGTATCCTGGCACAGGTTCCTCCGTCAGTTCATATAAATTTGCAGTTGAAGTTTGACATAATCGCCCTGGCAGCGTTCCCATGTTCCCAGCCTCTAGAAATAAAAAAACAAAAGCACGATTATAGAGGCTAGAGAATGGGATTTCTGCTGCTCAGGACTCTGGGTAGAGGTATGCAAATTGCCAGCTTCATTCAGGATCATTAGACACTGCACCCATTTACATAGATACAATCAGGAATAGGGCAGGAGGGGTTTAGTGTGGAAGTGGGTATTTAAAGCACTGGGTCCTGCCAATCTTTGGCTCCGCCAGTTCTACAAATAGTTGCCCACAGGTCGGCCTTGTAGGCTTGTCCGAGCGCCATGCAACAGGACCATAGACATTTGTTGTAGAGGTCAAGCAACTGGTTCGCTTCTGGACCTTATGGAGGTCTGAAGAAGCAGGTCACCAGTAGCTGTGCAAGGTGGTGGCGGATTAATATCTAGATGTCAGCAGATATTTAACTGTAAAAGTGACAAGTGGTACAAACTCTAAGGGGTCTATTTACTAAGCAGTGTTAGGAGACAGAGTGAAAAGTGATAAGAAAGTGATAAGGTGCCAGCCAATCAGCTCCCAACTGTCATCTCACAGGCTGTGTTTGAAAAATGACAGTTGGGAGCTGATTGGCTGGCACCTTATCACTTTCTTATCACTTTTCACTCTGTCTCCTAACACTGCTTAGTAAATAGACCCCTAAGACTGGAATAGGCACAGCGCAGTTTTGTGGAGAGGATCCCATCCGTCAGCCAGTCATTTTTGTTTATGTGTCCCATAACAGAGGATGTCTGTTCACAAATGTAAGTCGTACCAACGCTGACAACTTTGCTGCACTCTAGTGCACAGGTTCTCAAACTCGGTCCTCAGGACCCCAAACAGTGCATGTTTTCCAGGTCTCCTAACAGAATGACAAGTGAAATAATTAGCTCCACCTGTGGATCTCCTAAAATGTGTGAGAGTAATGAGTACACCTGTGCACCTGCTGGGTGACCTGGAAAACATGACCTGTGTGGGGTCCTGAGGACCGAGTTTGAGAACCACTGATGTAGTGTATAATAGGGTGACCTTATACTTCCCTACTTTGCTTTTACTGAAGTAAACAGGAACCATGATTAGGTTTAGCCTGATTCTCTGCTTTGTGACCCGCCGCGTTTCACCTCCTACCTCACCTGTTATGAAGTACATTAGTAATACAAAATGGTGGTTGTTCAACTTGCCTGTTCTGAGAGGCATTGATGGGACCAGCATTTGGAGGGTGTGCTGGTTCCTGTAGTGCCAGTTGGAGGATTTTGGGGTCCCTCCGGGTGAGTTGGCTCTTAATTTAGATATATTAATGTATGTGCTATTATCATGTAGCCTAACAGTATGCAATTATATGACTCAAAGTGGGTGCTATTATCACGTAGCGTTAGGGACCACCAGTACAGAGACACCTTGACGCGGCCTGGTGGCTTAAACATAGCTTTGCAAATATATTAGAACTGAGATCTCTGTATTTCTATTATCATGTAGTATTCAAGTCTCATTGCTGGTCCTTTACACTGAGCTGGGGGAACATTTTTCCTTTTTCTTATGCAGTACATTAGGGCTGTGGGTTGAGCTCAGCAGGACATAAAGCAGAAAATAAGGACTAAATCCACAAACAGGAATGATGGCCCATAAAGCAGAAAATAAGGACTGAGGCCAAGAGGCCTAAATCCACAAACAGGAATTATGGGCCATAAAGCAGAAAGGAACTGGGGGCCACATGTGAAAGCTCTGAGGTGGGTGTGTGGCCTTGGGTAGGCCTGGTGCCAGCACTGCCATAGAATCTAGCTGCAAAAATGATGGTAATAGTTGGAAAGCTTAGCCGGGCATAGGGATGCCCACTGTTGCCATTGCGGCAGGTCTGACCTGTATGAAATACTGCAGCTATCCTCGCACACAGAGGTCTCATGCTGCAAAAGCAATCTCAATGGCTAAGTTTTGCAAGCCCGTGGAGCGGCATTTATATGGTCAGGCGTTCACCTAACCCCCCCCCTGTTACCCCCCCCAAATGCTGACCACATGAAATTTACTTTGCTAATTATTTCTATGTACTTAAGCAATTGTGCAGCTTGTGCAGTGCAACTTACATGCATGCGTAATGACAAATAATCACACAATCTGCGTAAATTGCTGAGTCAGGCCCTTTATGTACACTACCTAAGGAACTTTTTATGAATAAATGATGTAGTCCAGGGGTCTTCAACCCATGGCCCATGGAGCTGTTCCCCGTGGCCCGCCGATGGTTAGTGTAGTGCAGACTGCAGTGAGTGCGGTTCCGCACTACACACAGAAACAAACACCGCTGCCGGCGCTGGGTAGTACACTCGTACTACCCGACGGTGGTGTGTTTGTTTTAGCAGCCAATGAGAGTCAGATAGACTCTCATTGGCTGCTGCACCCACGGTCGGAGACGTCATGACGTCTCTCCCATAGTGCAGAGCGGACTGGAGGACGGAGGAGCGGACAGCGGCAGGTAAGTGTTTTTTTGTTAATTTTGTGTCTTTGTCCTATATATGTATGGGGCACTGCATAGAGTGGACTACTACTGGGGGCACTATATAAGGGGCACTACTGGGGGCACTGCATACGGGGGACTACTACTGGGGGCACTGCATAGGGGGACTACTATTATGGGCACTATATAAGGGGCACTACTGGGGGCACTGCATACGGGGGACTACTACTGGGGGCACTGCATAATGGGGACCACTACTGGAGCCACTGCATAGGGGTGACACTACTGGGGGCACTGCAGAGGGGGCAGTTATGGGACATAATTGTTTGAGGATGGGGGCAACTATCTGACAATTAATGGAGGAGGAGGAGGGACAATTATGGGGCATAATTATAATTGTGGGAGGAGGGGGGCCATTCTGGGACCTAATTAAAACTGTAAGAGGGTGCAGTTATGGGACATAATTGTGTAAGGAGGGGGCAGAGTCTAAATACCGCAGTATAGCTGTCAGGTTGCTGCCTAGGAACGGCCATTACTCACCTCAGTGCTGCCTTCCACTGGCCTCCCGAGCGGTCAGACGCCAGGCGTGGCAGGGAGTGATGCGCTGAGGATTATATCTGGGGTCTGCTAGGATATCCTTGTGCTCGCTCCGTAATGTGGTTCCTGCACCTGTGCCAGTTCTGCGTCTGAAGCCACAGCATATGTACTTAGTACGACATCCAAGTACAATCTCCTAGTGTCATTCTCCTGTGTCAGCCTTGGGCCTGGATCAACAGAGTGTGTACTCAATACCTCACCCCAGTACAAACTTCCAGTATCTTTTCCTTTGCTTTCCCTGCGATAGTATTCTTCCATTTCCCACTTGTGCTGGATACCTGAGCAAAGGGCCACAACCTGCTTGCTGGGTGCAGCTTAAGCCCAAATCCCGCTTCCAGGAGTCACTGGTGAACACCTCCCAGTAAGTTAGACTCTGCGCCTTTGGTCAACCTGTTCCCTTCCCAACCTGGGTCCACGTCTTCCAATACCTCGGCAGAGTGTCAGCATAGCCTGAGCGTGACAATAGCTCAGTGGCCCTCGGGCTTCGTTGATCTTTTTAATGTGGCCCACACTGTCTTATAGGTTGAAAACCCCTGATGTCGTCTATAAAATCGCTAGTAACTAATTCATGGCTCAGATCACAAACTGACAGCTTCCACTAGAGTGTGTGTTGCCTACAGGCACCTAGCAAATAACGTAATGTGCAGGGGACATTTTTAGGCAGCTCTGATCAGAGTTATGAATTAATGGGGGACTGATGTTTCCAGCTTTTAGGACATATGGATGTGGGTAACTGTGAGCTGCCTGTACATGTGAAACAACATCTGTATATAAGTCTGCGCTGTTATCACACGTGAGTATCACATGCTAGGCAAGAACAAACAACAGTGTTAGTAAATTGTCAGCACAAGGTGTAAAAAGGAAAATTAATTAACAGGGCAACTTAACCTTGGTCACCTGCTGTATACATACACAACGCACGTGAACGGCGGCATGTCACATGACACAACCCGCTATGAGGAGTATCATCGCATTATCTTAATAAACATTCACACCGCTACAAATAAACTGTATGTAAATAAATAGTTCCTGAAGTCACCAAACTTCCGATCTCACAGTCATGGTTAGAAACAATTACTTATACTAGCGTATCTCCTACTAAGGGACAGATAATGTGCCGTGCTGGTCAGGAAGGAATGGTATAATGATAAATAAATGTTATTGAACAAGAGTGTGGTGCAAGGAGGGGACTATTCATTTTCAGCTGCCTATTTTCCTCGTGAGTTACTGGAGCAATTCAGCATTACACTGAAAGGCAGCTGTCACTGCCATCCGTATCACCTGCCGCTATGCTGCAAATTAGCAGCGGCATCATTTACGCTGTCAAGTTTGAACCAGGGGTCTCATTAGACCCCTTCGCAAGCGCTTGAGCGCTCGCAAGTGGGTCGATGTTGGGGCACTGTGCACGCGCCGCGCGTGCGCAAGCCCGTAGCGAGTGAGAAATTCACTCGCTCCGGGGCTCGCTACAAACGGGGCGGCTGTCAATGTTGATCGACAGCTCGCCCCGTCTTGTAGGCGGGGAGGGGGGGGTGGCTGGACAAACGGAGGCGTTCCTTCAGGAACGCCTGCTATTTGTGGGTGGCCCTACTGACGTCACTCTTTTAGAGCAGGCAGCTCACTGGGACTTGCGGCAGATGAGACCCTACCACAAGGGTCTCGTCTCAAGCCCGATGGTTGTGATGGTCACCCACAGCTTAGCAAGTGGCCAGGAGGCCGGCTAAAAAAAAAAAAAAGCAGACGCCCTCATTCAGAGTGAATGCTCGCTTTTTGCGAGCGGCTCTGAATGAGATCCCAGGTGTGTAAGTACACCTGCATGATACATTCAGATCCCTCTTGGCAATCCTACCCTCCTTCCCATAGGAAGGAGCGATGGTCCAGGATCCAACGCCATCTGCATATGGCATCAGTTCCTGCAGGCAAACTCCAAAAACAAATTTTTTTAAAAAATTTCTGAATATTTGGTGGTCCCATTTCGGCACATGTAAGTGGCCCATTTGTGGTAAGGAATAGGCCACCAAGGCTTATATGGAACTGAACTGAACATCCCTCTGGGTTTTAGTATGAGATTGCCACACAGAAAATAGTCCAGTAGTGACTCAGTATACGAGTATCACCTCTCATCAAGATGATAGTAATACAACTATATTCACCTCACTCAGTTCCAAAGCCTGTGTGTACATTCACGATGGGAGTAGTAGAAAAGGATCCTGATGTTTGTATGCAAGAATCCTTAACTTGTTTCTCCGCTTATGGTAGTGGTTTCTTCAGAAGGAAACACCTGTTAGTGGTGTTTCCTTCTGAATGGCTGCACAGAAATGCCCAAGGCCGGACTGGGCTTCGGGCACTTCTGGCATATGCCAGAAGGGCCGATGGCCTAAGGACCGGCTTGAGGAGGGGGAAAGGAAGAGACCCCTGCCCTCCACCCAACGGCTCCAGAATCATTATGATATCACAGAGACTGAAGGGGTGGAGGCGTGTATGGGCCGGCGGTGGATGTGCTGAGCCAGAAAGAGATGGGGTGTGCCACGAGGCCAGCCCCTGTGACTCGCAGCATGCCCCATTGAATTAACCATGCCCCCCTTCACACGTGAGGCTGACACTGCTGCAACCTCACAATAGCCACATGCACTTTCCTGACTAGCAATGAAAATCAGGGGTGGGATAATGCATCACACCATAGCAAAATATAGATGAGGTTGATGTCACTCCAGAATCCTGAGTTCCGCTGTGCACGCTGAAGATTAGATTGGGGCCCTCTTCTGATCTATGTCAGAAGAGAACCTGAGCTTGAGCTGGCCCTTTGCATAGGCAGTAAAGTGCCAATCAGGGTTTCACTGCTAATGCACCTGAGCTGGCACCTCCGGCAGGGGCGGCAATGTGTATAGGTAGTACTCTGCAGATTTACATATATAGGTAGTATTCTGCAGATTTACATATTTTGCACCAGGGTTCGCACACCTGCAAATGAAAAGCTATCAGACCGATGCATATGCGCCTACGTCCTGGTCGGTTTGGGTCGCATTTACGTGAGCACTTCAGAGGTGCTCGCAGCTACGATGCTGCACAGTAGTGCCAAGCTGTGCATGTGTCCTATTCGCACTGTGCATGGGCCCTGGTGGTTGCCATTGGGAGCTGCTGAACGACGCAGAGAAAGACAATTTTGGTGGTCATTTCTGGGTGGTAACAGGGGGGCTAGCTGCCAGACGCGGGCACATCATGGACAGTGACTGCGACTTTTGCTACAGTTCGACTTTCATGTTCAGATGGAGATTCTGCTCCTCAATAGGGCTGGTGCAATGTTCAAAGGTGTGACTAATGGTGCGTCTTAATGAGCACAGTGGTGCTAATCGGCTGCGGCACTACTGTAAAGAGGCAGTCGCACTCCTGCAAAAAAGGCAGTCACGGCTGCAATAGCGTGCACCTCGGAACCATTACCTGTATGTATCCAGCACTGTACAGTTATAGGGTTCGATTCACTTCAACGTAATGTTGAATAGCCACAGGAGGGAGCTACCGAAGCTATTCAATTCATCGCGCTGTTTGGGCGCGCTAAGGATTTCCTCTCGCACCCCCCTGGTGATGCGAAGAGAAATCCGACCAAAGTGCCGGGCACGCAGCTGTTTTTCTGCTTAGCGCGGCACTAACAGCCACACGCCCGGCACTTTGTTCAGAGAATGGCGGTTGTCACGCCTTAACACCCTTGTTAAGGCACGATAACCGCCATTCTCCGGCCACACAGCGCACTGAATTGAATAGCTCCGGGAGCTCGCTCCTGGCGCTATTCAATTTGCATTGAATTGAATCGCCCCCATAGAGAGAAGCGCACACATCATACACCAGCAGAACGCCAACAAAACGTCAGATGTAACTGCAATATAAGCGGAGTGCAGACTGGAGAAAAGACGTATAACGATTATTCCATTTATAACGAGACATTTTACATATCATACATTTTGTTGGTGTATCATGAATGGTTTTAAAACTGTGTACGTTGCCTATTCTCAGAGGGGTGTCTGGGGGGATTAGTCTGTGTTTATGGTGCTGTTCAGGGAGAAGTCACTTACACTATTCCTAATACCCCTCTCTGGCCTGAGATCAACAACAATATGAGCGGAGAACTATAGTATTTTACAAGGGATTAGCAAGATCATCAAAGGCTGTATAAGCACTAACTACTCACGCAATATGTAATTACAGGCACCATCTCCCTACCTCTCTCCTGCTTTGTATATATATATATATATATATATATATATATATGTATAGCCGGAAATGTACATATTTCTCCTATAGGCATCATCATCCATCATGTTAAGCTCTAGATATGCCATTGTAATGGTGCCTGCTCTGTCTTTTGGCACGTTACCCTGGGTCTCCCTCCCCGGCCTTTTTGATCAGGGATTAAGAAAATACTGGGAGAAATAGTCCTGGACTCTGGAAGTATCCACTAAATTGTATTAATTGAGGAGTAAACTGGACAAGGCTGAATAAAACAGCTGCATGCTGTGTTAGGTCACCTAATAAAGTAATTCCCATTTATATGACGTCCCAGTCTTAATTTATTATCTGTTATGTGGATGTTGTTTTATTGTTTTTGTGTTGTTTAAGCTTTGTTGCAATTTAAATCTTGATTTAGGATTGGTTCAGGTTCTATAATTTTTTTGTACTTTTTGCAAAAAAACGACCCCAAATCCACTTTAGAGACACAACCCCATTAAATTAAACTAACAGAGGATATTGTTAAAAACTAAAACACAAACTAAAACTAAGGACCTGATTCAGACCTGCTCGCTAGCAAGCGGCCGCTCGTTGCAGACGATGTTCGCTAGTGTGCGCATGCGTGTAGTTCGCAGTGCGCGTGCGCAAACTAGTACGAGCGATTGAATTTTGCTCGCTCACCCTACAAAGACAGCCAAGTGGAATGAGTGACAGGAGAGGCTGTTTGTGGGTGGTAACAGGGGCAGGGCAGTAGTAACGGGGGAGTGGAGTTGCGGACGCAGGCGTGCCAGCCAGAGTGTTTCAATGACGTTTCTTGGGCATGCATATTTAATAGGCAGCGTCATAGTACACGTCACCTGGTTGAATTATATACTGAAGTGCTCACAGTGCTTGCGGTAGGGTACAGTCAACCGCAAGCACTGCGGTCAGTTCCGATGGAACCCGACGTACCGATGGTTGTATATACTTCCTGGAGATGACGTACGCTAGTGGGCGGTTAAAGACAGGCTGGTGGGCATCTGTAAACACAAAGTGATTGCTTGCCAAGACATAGTGGGCGTGCTTATGCCTTGCCAAGTGAGCAACTGCATTGACGTCACTTAGCAAAATTTCCATACGCTGAGAGAGAGAACGGCCGCATCTTGCGAGAGGGTCTGAAACAGGTCCTAAATGTTTAAAACTAACAAATCAGCATGCTGCTAACTCCCTGATTATTAGGGATGTGCGCCGGACCATTTTTGCTGGATTTGGATTTGGCTCTGATTTGTCGTCCGGCTTTGGATTTGTATTTGGATTTTTTACAAAAATTGACAGAAAAAGCTAAAATCACATAAATTTTTTTTGTTGTTCCTAGAGTATTATTAACCTTTATAACATTAATTTCCAGTAATTTAAAGTCAATTTAGACCACCACACAGCTTATAATATTGTTTTCACAATTGTTGGCCTAAGGTTGCAGTGAGCTGACTGGTTACTAAGCGACAGAGCAGCGGCATAGACACCACAGTTTAAAGCACATCTATGAAAAATTGCCACACAGCAGTGGCAGAAATGAATGGTAGTGCAAGATGGAATTGTCCTTGGGCCCTCCCACCCACCCTTATGTTGGTTATTAAAATGGACATGCACACTTTAACAAACCAAGCACTTCAGGGACAGGGACTGCCACTTTTGTAGCTGAAGTGCTTGGTTTGTTTGGGCCCTCACAAACAAGCTACCAATCGGCTTAAGGCAACAGCTCTACAGTGGCAAGGTGTCATTGTCATTGCCATCCTCACCCTCATCAGTGTGTACATCATCCTCACACAATATTAATTCATCCCGGTTGGAATCCACCATTAGAGAAGACTGTGTACTGTCACGTAATTGCCGGGAAAGATCTTCCTCGTGGAATTTCCAGTTCATTTTGATGAACATCATCTTTTCCACATTTTGAGGAAGTAGCCTTCTATGCCGTTCACTCACAAGGTTCCTGGCAACTTAAGTAATGCAAAGCCAGTTCATACAAGGGCCTCCAAAATGCCTTTCTTTCCTTCCAGTACTCAAAGAGACTCTGTGACATGTCTATTTTTATGGTGTCATGAAAATAATCCTCCACCATTCTTTGGATGGTGATCATATCAGGAGTTACGGTAGATGTGTGACTAATGTTGGGCAATTCTTTTAGACCAGATGTCAAAATGTATGGTTGACTTATTTGCGTCACCACTGGGTCTTTTGGGAAAGATGATTTTTTTTTCTGGCTGCTGCTGAAGAAATTGAAGGAGGATAAGTCGTAGTGCTTGTGACACTTGCCAACTTGCTCACCTGTAGCTCTTTGCATCTTTTAAGATCTGGGTCAGTTGGAAAGAACGACACAGTATACGACTTAAACCTAGGATCAAGCACAGTAGCTAAAATGTAGGGATCAGATTTCAAGATCATGGCCACCCGTGGATCCTGGCGAAGCGAATAAAGTACTTGATCTATCAGTCCAGCATACTTTGCGGATTCGCTTTGTTTAATCTCCTCCTTCAATGTCTCCAGCTGTTTTTCCAAAAGCCTAATTAGGGGAATCACCTGACTCAAGCTAGCAGTGTCAGCACTCACTTCACAAGACAGAAAGTACTCTCCATTGTGTTGGGCTAAGGTACATTCCCCCTCCTCTTCCAATGTCATGGCTTGTCGTATAGCTATGGATGGCTTTTTGCTGCTCCTCCATCCGCTAAAGTATATAAAGGGTGGAGTTCCACCTCGTTACCACTTCTTGCTTCAGTTGATGGCAGGGCAAATTAAAATGTTCTTGCAGGTGCTGCAATCTCCTGCATGCTGTTGCTGAATGCCGAAATTGTCCCAAAACTTTTCGGGCCACAGACAGCATCTCCTGCACGCCCCTGTCATTTTTTAAAAAACCCTGCACCACTAAGTTGATTGTGTGAGCAAAACAGGAGATGTGTTGAAATTCACCCAGCTGTAATGCTTTCACAATATTTGTGGCATTGTCAGAAATCAGAAATCCTGAGGAGAGTCCAAGTGGGGTAAGCCATGTTTCTATGACATCTCTTAGTTTTTCTTAAGGTGAACACACACATAACAACTTTTCATCCAATTAGGCCGATTTCGACGAATCGTGACGACGAATCGGGTAAAAAAGTACAAATCGTGAGTTTATACTCATGATCACGATGCCGATGCGCGTCCCCGCTCGTCGTATATCGCATCCTCTGATCTGCTGTGCTGTAGGGCAGATTAGCCAACCATGAACACGATGGAAGCCGATCGTGATGGTTTTTTCCCTCACGATGAATCGTACGATTCATCGCACAATGCGGAATTTGACTGACAGGAGCCTGGACAAGCCCCATCGCCATCTTGTGCAGCATCGTGTATGGAGCAAGACAGTTGCACTTTGGGAGCCTGCACACTGAAGTCTTGTTTTGGACAATTTTTGGTGAGTATTTGTACAGTTTAAATACAACCACACTGACCACCAATATGTGCTCCCCACTGCCCACCAATGTGTGCCCCCAGGTAATAAATGCATGACCCAGCCACCTCCCGCCTTAATGAGGCGGGCGGTGGCTGGGTCATGCATTAAGCTCCCACTGCCCACCAATGTGTGCCCCCTATCTAACCACTAACTTGCAAACAATGTAATGGGGCCACCTAATAATTAATTAGAAAACCAATCAATTTTTTTTTTAATTAATAGCCAAAAATATTTAATCAAGATAAACAAATACATTCCAGGAAGATTATTCATATTGAAATAACATATTATATTAATAATAAACATGTATAAAATCAATTCAATACAGAAATTTTTTTTTTTAAGTAATATTACAAAAAATAAACATGTATTTTGCAAAATAATCACCAAACATTATATTTAAAACACACATCATTTAAAGCTGGGGTCTTCTACCTTTTGATCTCCAGCTGTTGTGAAACTACAGATCACAGGATGCCCTGCCACCCTCCCTTGGGAAACAACAGCATGTTAAAATTGTTTTTAGGGCATCCTGGGATCTGTAGTTCCACAACAGCGACAGGCCCAAAAGTGGAAGGCCCATGTTGTCAAACAAAGAAAAACATTATATTACCAATAAATGAACACAGGACATTCCTCTTAAAGAAAACACGATTACAATACCATACCAAACCTTTAAAAGCCTGTAAAAAAGAAAATATTGAAATTTAAAACATTAAAAATGTGAACTATAACAACATTACATTTTTATAACCTGTAAAAAAGAAAATATTAAAACATTAAAAATGTTAACTATAACAACATTACATTTTTAAAACCTATAAAAAAGAAAATATTAAAACATAAAAAACAAAACTATATACACAACTATTTAAATGTCCTTTTTTTTCTTCTTCATAGATAATGTCCATGGATTCTGAACGTGAATTTGTTACAGGATTCATTGAAATCCTGCACTCAAAAGAGTGTCTGTGGAAGATCAGTTCTCGGAAGTACCACAAGAAGTTTCACAAGTTGGCCGCACTAGAGGAACTTTTGGTGTATACGAAAAAATACATATCTGATGCAGACCTGAAAACTGTACGGCAAAAGATTCAAAATCTCAGGACAGTGTACATCAAAGAAATAAAGAAGGTGGATGACTCCAAAAAATCAGGAGCGGGCACAGATGAAATATATAGTCCTGCGCTGTGGTACTACCATATGATGTCATTCATCAGTGAACAAGAGCCTCAAATTGAATCTATCATCTTGATGCTGAGCGTGAGGGAGAAGAGGAGGTTGCAGAAGTCTTGGTAAGTAGTGACACAGTTTAAACCAAAATCCTTAATGTTTTTGTTGTTAAATCCCAAATGTCCAATTTAGTCAGTAGTTCACAGACATTCCTCCTGCCATGGTACAGCACCTGGTCCATTAAAATAGGTCATGTACTCCTCCCTCACTTCTTTGGCATGTGTGGTGGATGTTGTTGTAGTTGGTGGTGCAGACACAGATGTTAGATGTTCAATGTCCTCCACGGGTCCTACATCTTCTGGTCTAGCTGGGACTGGTCCTCATTGAGTAGATTTTCTTCGCAGAAAGTTGTGCAGCACACAGCATGACATCACGACCCAGTCTATCTTCTCCACACGTAGATTGATGGTGGTGTGGAAAATGAGGAAGCGGTTGCTCATTATTCCAAACGCATTTTCCACAATGCGCCGTGCCGGGGACAGACGTAGCTGTAGACCCTTTTCTCTCTGGTCAGGCCCCTCTGTGCAAATGGCTTCATCACATGTTCATGTAATGCAAAAGCCTCGTCTGCGACGAAAACGTAATTTAGGCCGTGCTTTGTCTGGTCCAGTGAGGGCAAGTTGAGGGTTTTGTTGGCGAGTCTCTGGTAGAAAGCTGTCTTTTTGAAAGACCCACCATTCGAAGCACGGCCATTCTTGCCGACATCCACAAACAGAAATTCGTAGTTGCCATTCACCACTGCCATGAGAACGATGCTGAAGAATCCTTTGTAGTTGTAGTAATATGATCCGGTGTTGGCAGGTGGGTTGATGCGGATGTGTTTCCCATCAATGGCTCCTCTGCAGTTAGGGAAATTCCAACGTTGTTCAAAATCTTCCGCGATGCTGGTCCACTCCTCCACGGTGTTAGGAAACTGTAAAAATAGTAAAAATGGGGTTAAAACATGAGTATAATATTTTTTAGATCTTTTTTACCTATATAGACTCCAACCCAAGACCCTGATTTAGCATCCAAACCGGACCTCAGTCTGCTCGGTGGTGACAGTGAGCCGGAGAATACCACACAAGTGGAAACTCCACTTCCACCTGGACCCTCATCTTCTCAACAACCCCAAAAAAAGAAAAAAAACAAGGGAGAAAGGAGAACCTTACTGAACGTGAGGACAATTTTTTCCAAAATGCAGAATGGCTGCTGCAGAAACCCCCAGATGCAATAGATGATTTCACAGCTCATGTGAACAGCACATTGAGAAATATGGATACAGATATCCAAAGAACTTTTCTCAGGTTAAACTACGACCTGTTGAGTCACTGTATGAGCAAAAATATTTCAAATTCTACATACATAGCAGACCCAATGCTATTTTCCCCTGCCCCAAATAGGTATGTCCGTCCCCCCCTGCCCAGTTGGATATTATTCCCCCACCAAGCACCCCAAGCACCAGCACGACCTTGTATAATGCTCTGCTGGATGCAGCGGATGAGTCGCCCCAATATACAGAGATGTACATTTTTTCTTGCTTTTAATATCACCAAATTTTATGAATTCTAATAGGTGCTTGCTGCATGGGATAGGGTGGTGATGACGCCATTTGGACAAGGTCACTATGCACATGGCACAAGTACACATTGCTGGAAGCCGGGGTCACAATGTGTACTTTTGCCATGTGTGTATTGATCTGTTCAAACTGGTGTCTGACCCACCCTATCACATGCAGCCGGCTACCTATTGGGATTCATAAAATTTGGTGATAATGTTCTTTTGTGAAATTGTTACAAAAAAAGTATATTGCACACAGTTTAGTGCACACTTTCAGTTGCCTGCAGGTCAGTGCACATTGTACTAAATGACGGCTATTTTTTGCTTTATATTGAGTAAAAAATTAAAATAAAAATTTTCTTTACACAAGAAACCAATGTGTGGTGTGTTTTTTTTTTACTTACCTTGCAATAGTGGTACTGTAGCACTTTAACGATGGCTTTGCAGGTTTCCGGAATGATGACGCCCAAGGACTGAGGTGAGATGAGTGTCCCAAACTTCAGGTCTTCAAATGACCTTCCTGTAGCCAGGTACCTCAGGGTAGCCACCAGTCTGTCTTCAGCAGGGATTGCCCTCTGCCACCTTGTGTCCTGTCTCAGGATGTGGGGGGTCACCAGATGCAGCAATTCCTGGAAGGTGGTGTCATCCATGCGCAGGTAGTTCCGATAGTCATCTGGGTTGCTCTCCTTGATCTCCATCAGCAGGGACATGTGAGAGCGGGTATCCCTTTGTAGAAGCCACTCCTTGGTCCAGCATGCTCTCGTCCTTCTTCGCTGGGCCCTCTTCATAATCTCCTGGACCCCGGCTTCAGCAACCAACACTCTATACCGATAGGGATGCATCAGTACACAGGGCCGCCATCAGGGGGGGACTGTTGGGACTGGAGTCCCGGGCCCGGACACTCAGGCATAGAAGGGGGGCCCCCCGCTCCTGCCGACTTTCCCCCACTACTACCTCCGTGCTGGTATATTTAGTGTTTCAGGGCCTCCCGCAGCCCGGCCACTGGTTTGTTTCCACCCTTTGCCTTCAGCAGCAGAGCGCTGCAGTGATCAGCTCGGTGCAGACTGGCAGGACGGGCAGCCGGGATGATGTCCCAGCGCAATAAAGTTTTCATTGTTTAGTATTCAGCTCAGCGCGCGTGACGTCATGACATCCGCGCACTGCCACAGAAGAACGGACTGGAGGAGCCGCAGCCGCCACGTTTAGGAGCTCGGCAGAGACAAGGCCAGGGTAGGAGAGGTAAGTGGCTGCTCGAGAGAGGGGAAAGAGCTAGAGTTGAGGGAGGCCATGGGGTGAGGCCGGGAAGACACACGATGGGAGCTGAATACCATGGAGACACACAAGAGGGGACAATAGATGGGAGCTGGAGACCATCAAGAGACAGGTAAGGAGGGGGGACAATAGATGGGATGGAGCTGAAAACCATGGAGAGACACAGAGGAGGAGGAGGGCAATAGATGGGAGCTGGAGACCATGGAGAAACACGGGGGGACAATAGATGGGAGCTGAAGACCATGGAGACATGCAGGAGGGGATAATAGATGGGAGCTGGAGCCCATGGAGGGGGGGGGCAATAGATGGGAGCTGGAGACCATGGAGAAACACGGGGGGACAATAGATGGGAGCTGAAGACCATGGAGACATGCAGGAGGGGATAATAGATGGGAGCTGGAGCCCATGGAGACACACAGAGGGAGGAGGGGGGACAATAGATGGGACGGAGCTGAAGACCATGGAGACACACAGGGGGGGCTGTGACCATTGAGTGGGGAGGAGCTGAGACCATAGAGATACACAGGGGGAAGGAGCTGAAACCATGGAGATACACATGGTGAGAGGAAGAGGAGCTGAGACCATGGAGATACACAGCACAGATGGTGTAATGGTTAGCATTACTGCCTCACAGCACTGAGGTCGTGGGTTCGATTCCCACCACGGCCCTACCTGTGTGGAGTTTGTATATTCTCCCTGTGCTTGCGTGGGTTTCCTCCGGGTACTCCGGTTTCCTCCCACATTCCAAAAATATACTGGTAGGTTCATTGGCTCACAACAAAAATCAACCCTAGTGTGTATGTGTATGCGTGTACATGTGGTAGGGAACATAGATTGTAAGCTCCATTGGGGCAGGGACTGATGCGAATGACCAACTATTCTCTGTAAAGCGCTGTGGAATATGTGTGCGCTATATAAATAACTGGTAATAAATAAATCTGAGACTATGGAGATACACGGGGGGGGGGAGCTGAGACCATGAATATACACAGGGGAGGGATCGACGTGGAGGTGAAGGCCTGGAGATATTCCACAATTTTAAGAGTAACAGCAAAGGCTGGGGCACAATAATCTTCATTAAGACACAAGTTCCATAAAAACCTATATTACCTCTGTTGTATGATGTTGACATTGGTTTTATTCCTATGCAAACAGATATCTTCCTGACCTTGTGATCACCTACAGGAATAAAGAATACTGAGCGAATTTACCGTCTGCCCATGGAGGATCAAACCACGGTGTAGGTAAGAAAAGTAGGAGGAGGTGTACAAGGCCCCAAATTTTCTGTTGCCGGCACCGTATTGACTCCGCATTGAGGGGGACAGGTGGGCAGCCTTGAGGAGAATAAAGGTATATGGAGGAGCCTATGCGCACTAGATCGAGAATATAAGGGCTAGCTAGGGAGACAGGGGGGGACAATAAAAAAAAAAAACAGAAGCGAACACTGTGGAACTGGAGAGACACTGTGGGGTTGGAGTTTCAGAAACACGGGATGGGAGGGGGGGCCCTGCCTGTTTTGTCAGTCCCGGGCCCCACATTTTCTGATGGCAGCCCTGTCAGTACAGAATTCAGGAACAGGATAGAATGCAGGTAGGTAGCACACACTTGCAGGTAGAATAAACTTTGTAAAAGGCAAGCCAAATACAAAGAGCACAGTAGCAATGTACAGGGTTCAGCAGGAATACACCTAGCCTCATCTAGTAGCAGAGCAGAATGTACACAGAGTTTAAAGGGTGCCTGCTTTTTATACTCCCTAGATAGCCCCTCCCTTTGTTATGGCTATTTAAGTTTCCCACCAATAGTCAAGAGCCTGTTTTTTTTTTTTTTTTTTAAACTCACGATTTGTTATGGCCAATCTCACGATGCGTACGATCCGATAGATCGTGAGATCGTAAAAAAGATTGGGTGACTTTTTTGCAAAATCATGATCACGACGGCAAGGGAGCTCCCGTGAAAGTTCATGAGGAAATTGGACAAGAAATCGGATTGTGAGCACATCGGTATGTGTGTGGGCACCTTAAGAGGTTGTCAGCGGTATGCCTCTTATTGAATCCGGTGATGCACAGAGTTGCCTGCCTCTGAATGAGCTGGTGTTGTTTGTTACATACTGCTTCTGCTGTTGATGAAGGTGATTCACTCACCCAGTGGGCTGTCACAGTCATGTAATCTTTCGTTTGCCCACTCCCGCTTGTACACATATCTGTGGTTAAGTAGACAGTTGTTACAATGGCATTTTGTAGGGCGTTAATTAGGTCCTGGTACAGCAGAGGAATGGCTTTTCGGGTAAAATGAAACCGAGATGGAATTTGGTACCGGGGACACAGGACCTCAATTAACTGTGTAAAACCTAAGGGTTTTTTTTACACTTATTCTAAAAGGTCTTTCATTGTCATTATGAGAGGCAGAAGATGCCTCACTGACAGGTGCAGAACCACCACTAAGAAATAAAGGCCAAGGCCTGAGCCTTTCCTTGCCACTGCGTGTGGTGAATGGTTTGTGGCCAATTTTCTGTTTTTCTGCATTGATCTTTAGATGTTTTTTCGTGCTTACCCCTGTGAAATCTCGATTTTTGGATTTCAGATACCCTAATTTTTTAAAGCCTCTATGCCCTTGAGCATCAGCTTTAGATGATAGTGAATGACTAGTATCGTCATCATGACTGGTTCCAGCAGCTGCACTGCTAGCATCTTCTTGCTGCTTCTGCTCTACACTCGGTTGGTTGTCGTGATCCAAATTGATGAAAACACACAGAGGGCTACTGCCCAAGAAATCACAGTGCTTATACACACATAGGGCTACTGCCCAATTAGTCACAGTGCTTATACACACAGAGGGCTATTGCCCAAGCAGTCACAGTGCTTATCTACATGGAGGGCTATTGCCCAAGGAGTCACGGTGCTTATACACACAGAGGGCTACTGCCCAAGGAGTCACGGTGCTTATACACACAGAGGGTTACTGCCCAAGGAGTCACAGTGCTTATATACACGGAGGGCTATTGCCCAAGGAGTCACGGTGCTTGTACACACAGTGGGCTATTGCCCAAGGAGTCTTGGTGCTTATAGCCTTATACACACAGAGAGCTACTGCCCAAGGAGTCACGGTGCTTATACACACAGAGGGCTACTGCCCAAGGTGTCACGGTGCTTATACATGGTATGCAGTCACATTGCCGGCGGACGGAATGCTGGGCGTCGATATCCCACCGCCCGAATCCTGCCACCTGGCAATATACTGATGCCAATATCCCGACAGTAAACAGGATACCGATACCGGCATCACGAAGCAGCAGAATCCCGATCGTCCGGATGGGTAAGTAACGGCAAAGTCCCAGAGGAAGGGACGGGTTAGGTTTATGCACCACTGGTGGGAGGTTAGGGTTAGGCACCGACTGGGAGGGGGAGGGTTAGGCTAGGGGAGGGGGGGATTAGGGTTAGGCACCACTGGGGGAGGTTAGGGTTAGGCACCCCCCAGGGAGAGTTAGGTTTAGGGCAGTGAGAGGGGGGTTAGGTTTAGGCACCACTGCGGGGGAGTTAGGGTTAGGCACCCCCTAGGGAGGGTTGGGGGGGTAGGGTTAGGTTAGCCTACTTACCCACCACTGCTGGCATTCTGATCCACCCAGCCTTCCACTGTCGGAATTTCAGCCGGTGGCTACTCAGCTAATCATACCGATTCCCTTATACACACAGAGGACTATTGCTCAATTGAGTCACAGTGCTTATACACACAAAGGGCTATTGCCCAAGGAGTCACAGTGCTTATACACACAGAGGGCTATTGCCCAAGGAGTCACGGTGCTTATACATACAGAGGGCTATTGCCCAAGGAGTCACGGTGCTTATACACACAGAGGGCTATTGACCAAGGAGTCACAGTGCTTATACACACAGAGGGCTATTGCCCAAGGAGTCACAGTGCTTATACACACAGAGGGCTATTGCCCATGAAATCACAGTGCTTATACACACAGAGGGCTACTGCCCAAGGAGTCATGGTGCTTATACACACAGAGGGCTATTGCTCTATTGAGTCATGGTGCTTATACACACAGAGGGCTATTCCCCAATTAGTCACGGTGCTTATACACACAGAGGGTTACTGCCCAAGGAGTCACAGTGCTTATATACACGGAGGGCTATTGCCCAAGGAGTCACGGTGCTTGTACACACAGTGGGCTATTGCCCAAGGAGTCTTGGTGCTTATAGCCTTATACACACAGAGAGCTACTGCCCAAGGAGTCACGGTGCTTATACACACAGAGGGCTACTGCCCAAGGTGTCACGGTGCTTATACATGGTATGCAGTCACATTGCCGGCGGACGGAATGCTGGGCGTCGATATCCCACCGCCCGAATCCTGCCACCTGGCAATATACTGATGCCAATATCCCGACAGTAAACAGGATACCGATACCGGCATCACGAAGCAGCAGAATCCCGATCGTCCGGATGGGTAAGTAACGGCAAAGTCCCAGAGGAAGGGACGGGTTAGGTTTATGCACCACTGGTGGGAGGTTAGGGTTAGGCACCGACTGGGAGGGGGAGGGTTAGGCTAGGGGAGGGGGGGATTAGGGTTAGGCACCACTGGGGGAGGTTAGGGTTAGGCACCCCCCAGGGAGAGTTAGGTTTAGGGCAGTGAGGGGGGGTTAGGTTTAGGCACCACTGCGGGGGAGTTAGGGTTAGGCACCCCCTAGGGAGGGTTGGGGGGGTAGGGTTAGGTTAGCCTACTTACCCACCACTGCTGGCATTCTGATCCACCCAGCCTTCCACTGTCGGGATTTCAGCCGGTGGCTACTCAGCTAATCATACCGATTCCCTTATACACACAGAGGACTATTGCTCAATTGAGTCACAGTGCTTATACACACAAAGGGCTATTGCCCAAGGAGTCACAGTGCTTATACACACAGAGGGCTATTGCCCAAGGAGTCACGGTGCTTATACACACAGAGGGCTATTGACCAAGGAGTCACAGTGCTTATACACACAGAGGGCTATTGCCCAAGGAGTCACAGTGCTTATACACACAGAGGGCTATTGCCCAAGAAATCACAGTGCTTATACACACATAGGGCTACTGCCCAATTAGTCACGGTGCTTATACACACAGAGGGCTATTGCCCAAGCAGTCACAGTGCTTATCTACATGGAGGGCTATTGCCCAAGGAGTCACGGTGCTTAAACACACAGAGGGCTATTGCCCAAGGAGTCACGGTGCTTATACACACAGAGGGCTACTGCCCAAGGAGTCACGGTGCTTAAACACACAGAGGGCTATTGCCCAAGGAGTCACGGTGCTTATACACACAGAGAGCTACTGCCCAAGGAGTCATGGTGCTTATACACACAGAGGGCTATTGCTCTATTGAGTCATGGTGCTTATACACACAGAGGGCTATTCCCCAATTAGTCACGGTGCTTATACACACAGAGGGTTACTGCCCAAGGAGTCACAGTGCTTATATACACGGAGGGCTATTGCCCAAGGAGTCACGGTGCTTGTACACACAGTGGGCTATTGCCCAAGGAGTCTTGGTGCTTATAGCCTTATACACACAGAGAGCTACTGCCCAAGGAGTCACGGTGCTCATACACACAGAGGGCTACTGCCCAAGGTGTCACGGTGCTTATACATGGTATGCAGTCACCCCCCAGGGAGAGTTAGGTTTAGGGCAGTGAGAGGGGGGTTAGGTTTAGGCACCACTGCGGGGGAGTTAGGGTTAGGCACCCCCTAGGGAGGGTTGGGAGGGTAGGGTTAGGTTAGCCTACTTACCCACCACTGCTGGCATTCTGATCCACCCAGCCTCCCACTGTCGGGATTTCAGCCGGTGGCTACTCAGCTAATCATACCGATTCCCTTATACACACAGAGGGCTATTGCTCAATTGAGTCACAGTGCTTATACACACAAAGGGCTATTGCCCAAGGAGTCACAGTGCTTATACACACAGAGGGCTATTGCCCAAGGAGTCACGGTGCTTATACATACAGAGGGCTATTGACCAAGGAGTCACAGTGCTTATACACACAGAGGGCTATTGCCCAAGGAGTGACAGTGCTTATACACACACAGGGCTATTGCTCAATTGAGTTAATCAGCAGAGTATAGTGCAGCATACATCAGCGTGCAGTGTGCCCCCTATACAGTCACTTTACCAGCACAGCCACTTGTGAGTCTGGACACAGCCACGTTAGTTAGCAGAGTAGCGCAGCGTGCAGTGTACCCCTTCACTTAACAGCACAGCCACTAGTCCGGAGTCTGGAGAACTTAATGCCGAGCTGTGCGCAGCATGCGTGCCGACTAACAAATGGCGCCGAGTCCCGGTAGCGGCGCCTTATATGGAACCAGGTCTCGCGAGAATCTGATGTCAGGAGGATGACGTTCGTCCTTGCAGTGGAATCCGAGTCAGGCGGGAACACCCGAGCGGCGGCTCGGGTGGACTCGGATTCCACATGTTCGGAGCGGTTCGGATTCCACAGAATCCAAACCGCTCATCTATCGTGGGACAATCTTGATTATAGTGGTCTTATTTGTCAATGCTAGTGGCAAAGGTGAGTGGTCTCAGGGTATATGGGAATGATGCATGCTCTGGGTATATCAGGGTCACAGTGACTCTAATGTGTCCCTACTCCCTATTCATTAATCTATCGGCCGATTTCAATTAGCCTTGAAGGGCTAATTACCCATGATGCAGTGTCCGGGGCTATTCAAATACAGCCCGTGGCAGCCACTTAAGGTGGATTTTTGTTCACCTCCCCTTGCAGCTTGAACAGAAATCCGCACTGAATTGGGCTTTCTGCCCTTATTGCAGCAGCTGTGAACGTGTTTACCCATAACTTTGGATACAGGATGTAGTCACAATCCCAGCACATGGGATGCCAGTGCTTAGCATACCAGCGCCGGAATCCCGACACCTGTCAGAATCCCGGCGCTGACATTCCGACCACCAGCATCCTGAAAGTAAGTAGTGGGGGGACAGGGAGGGTTAGGGGATAGTCACTAGGGGGGAGAGTTAGGGTTAGCCACTAGCCAGGAAGGGATAGGGTTAGGCACTAGGCAGGAAGGGATAGGGTTAGGCACTAGGGGGAGGGATAGGGTTAGGCACTAGGGGGAGGGTTAGGGTTAGGCACTAGGGGAGGGTTAGGGGATAGTCACTAGTGGGAGGGATAGGGTTAGGCGCTAGGGGAGGGTTAGGGTTAGGCACTAGGGGGAGGGATAGGGTTAGGCACTAGGGGGAGGGTTATGGTTAGGCACTAGGGGGAGGGATAGGGTTTAGGCACTAGGGGGAGGGATAGGGTTAGGCACTAGGGGGAGGGTTACGGTTAGGCACTAGGGGGAGCGATAGGGATTAGGCACTAGGGGGAGGGATAGGGTTAGCCACTAGGGGGGAGGGATAGGCACTAGGGGGAGGGATAGGGTTAGGCACTAGGCAGGGAGGGTTAGGCACTAGGGGGAGGGATAGAGTTAGCCACTAGGGGGGAGGGTTAGGCACTAGGGGGGAGGGATAGGGTTAGCCACTAGGGGGAGGGTTAGGCACTAGGGGGAGGGATAGGGTTAGGCACTAGGCAGGGAGGGATAGGGTTAGCCACTAGGGGGGAGGGTTAGGCACTGGGGGGAGGGTTAGGGCTAGGCAGGGAGGGATAGGGTTAGTCACTAGGGGGGAGGTTAGGTTCAGGGTCCGGGGAGGGAGGGTTAAGGGTAGGGGAAGGGTTAGGATACCTACCGACAGGTGTTGGTATCCTATCCCTCTCGGGATGATGACGTCGGGATTTTGACCACCGGGGATCCTGTACCCAACTCCCAGATACTTACCCCAGAATCCAAGGTTTAACACTTGTTAGCAGCAGAATTACAGTGCAAGGCCTTTTAATTGAATAGCTTCGTATGTTAAAGTCTGTTAAAGTACAAGGCTATCAATCTGTCTCCGCGTGGTAAGTGAACGAGCCTGAAGCCTGATAAATATAACGCCATCATTCTGGCAGGCGCCTACACTTTGGACATAATATGCACGTTGCGCACCGGCATACAGTTAGCACCCAGATGGGGGGAGAGAGAGACGCTTGCGACCCGTCGAATCACGTGGCACAAATACTGGTCCTATATAAAACCATAAATGAATTAGCACTGCTGAAAAATCCCTAATCAAATAAATCAGGATGAATAATCTCCAGTATACTGTCTGGAAACTGTGAAATGCGTTTGACAAAATATGCAAAAAATCCATCGGTATTCTGAGCCGGACGCATCAAAGCACATATACGCCAGGTTTGCGGCAGGAGAGAACGGCAGCATAAGAGCTGTTTTAGTTACTATGAGGGCAGTGGTCTGACCACTCTCACTGTTCTTCGCACTACTGTACTCCCCGAGCACAATGCACCACAACTGTTACAGCAACAGATAGTAAACAACCTGGTCTGGTAACCAGTAACAGTGCAGGGTGCTCCCTCCAGGCTGCCATGGAATCATCTCAGATGACTTAGATATCGTGCCCTGACCCTGGACTTAAATAGAACATGAATGGGAATTTATCATAAATATTTATAATATTATGGTCAAAGGTGTGGGGTTGTTCTTCTGCTCTTGGGTGCAGAGGAGCCGAGATGGAAATATGGGGGTCTATTTACTTAACAGAGGCCCTCATTCAGAGCCGCACGTTAACAACAGTACGCTCGTTGCGTTCCGATGTTGACTAACCGCGCATGCGTCGGTGTTACACTGCGCATGTGCGTACGGCAGATTGCGAGCTTTTTTTCTCTCGTTCCTAAAATAGCGTACAGGAAGTGACATGTCAAATGTGATTGACAGAACAGGGCGTTTTTGGGTGTTGACGGGGGTGGAGATGAAAAAACGCAGGCGTGGCGAGGCGTTTTTGGGACGTACATACATTAGCAGATGCGAACGTCAAATGTGTTCGGACCGTCTCATACGTCACTGGAACATCCGCTTTCCCTTTAAAATGCTCGCACAGCTTAGGGTCAGGATTACTCAACCACATTGGCGATGGCCTTCTCCTCCGTCCCGGGACTCAACGATGGTGCTGTGATTAATCGCGGCTGGTCAGTAAAGTAATTAGTGTTGGATTGAAAACCGGCTTGGTATGTGTTTGGAAAGCAGTTTATTGGGATAGCACAAAAGCGTACGCAGGTGGAAATCAGAGCTGCTAATGTCATGATTACACAATCAATTAGCGTACATTTTTGGTGTTTTATTTTGGCCACAATTTGTTGGTTATGGCCTATTGTAACAATAATGTCATCATGTTTTAATTAGCTCCCCTTTTTTTTGGTTTACTGTGGAATTTGCATCGCTATGTGATTTTTTAAACGTTCCTTAAAGAGGCCTTTTTTTTTTTTTTAAGAGGGTCAGTTTTTGCCTTTAGGGCCAGGATTAAATGTAACCCATTTGTACAATAATGTCACAATACAATGTCAGTTTTTTGTTTTAAATTTATTGTTTAAACACAAACAAATTGGCCTAATATTTTGTTGCCTTTTTTTTGTGGCAAAGATATTTGTTAAAAAAAAAAAAAAAGCCATAACTGGTAACATAAACGTAAATACCAAAATTAAAAACATTTCACAAGAAAGGAGAGGGAAGTTTTGACCAGAAAGGAATATGAGCCAAGCACAGAAGGAGTGTGGGAAAAGTCGCCATTGCTGTCACCGTTTTCTCGCCCGTTTGGCTGGGTGAGGGTGGGCGCCAGACCGGGTCTGGGATGCCATCGGGCTGGCCTGTCCAGAGGCAGATGTTGTGGCCTCTGGACTAGGCACAGGGCTAGGCACATTTGGAGGATTGGCTGATGTTGTGCCAGAGGTGGAGGATCCGGATGTTCCGGCAGGAAGGGAGGTCGGCTCCACCATGTGCTGGCGAACGAGCTGCTCCAGGGCATCGGCGATGCGGATGTTGGCCCTGGTATTTTCCGCCAGGGCCTGAGCAATGGTCACGTTGGCCGCAGCATTTTGCTCCAGGGCCTCAGCCACCCGTATCAGACTGGCGTCCATCCTCTGCAGAATCTCCGTATGGAAATCCGATTTAAAATTGAGTTCTGTGAGGAGGCCCACTGCCTGCGAGGGGGCACGCCCTGGACTGGCTTCTGCAGGGTCCTCAGCCGGATGTACTGGTTTCTCCCCTGCAGAGCCAGCAGAAATTCTGCGGCCAAGGCTCCCCTCTGGAGCAGACTCATCCGCCTCTGTCTCTGTTAGGAAAAATGCGAAAATACTCACATTAGAATCTACATATTGGCACAATAGCATTTCAGAGTTGGTGACATCACAAGACTTACCTTGGCCAACATGAGGAGCCGCAAAGTCTGGCATGTCCGTATCCATGTTGGACACACCAAACACCTCCACAGCCTGCACACACCCCTGTGCCAGCTCTTCTAAGTCTGTCAACTCCAATGACACAGGGGTGGGACCCCCACCTGTCCCCCTTGCATGCCTAGCCCTGTCGGCAAGTTTTTGCTTGAGACGATATTTGAAGTCTGCCCATCTGTGGAATGAAATTGGAACCATTATCCTTTTTTTTACAATGGGGTTTGTTTATAGGATGGGAAAGTGTTTACTTACCGCCGTTTGACATCCCGGGCTAGACGGACATAATCACCCACCCTATTGACAGCAACGGCGACCTCCTCCCACATTCTCCACTTCTGGCTTTGGCTCATATTCCTGGCTGCCTGGGGCAGGATGTCAACGCACTTCTGGATCAAAACCTCCATCTCCTTGCTTGTGAAATGTGGCTGCCTTTTTTTTTTGGCAGCTTTGGCGGGTTGACTGGGGCCAGCAGTCTCTTCCATGTCATCCTCCTCTCCTATTTGGGTAAATATGCAGATTTAGCCACTTCACAACTTGCACAATATTATGTTTTTAAAGAATCATTGAGACAAAATGCATGAAGGCCTTACCGCCGGAATTTTGGCCATTGTTTCCCTGGTCTGAAGCCATGTCTCTGCTTCCAGAATGAAATCAACCAGAAATTAAATGTGATTTCGTGACGTATTTAGACATGCGTCCTTAGTTTGCGGCCGCATCATTGATTGTGCGTCCCTATGATTCATCCTTAATTTGTGCGGGAAAATAAACACTATTTATGGCTTGGTGTGTGTGGAGTCGAGGTTGCGTTGTTAGATTGTTGGCGGTTAAGTTGGTTGGATTTGGTTGTTTGCGGTTGGAGGATTTGGCGGTGTTTGTATTTTTTTTGGTTTGCTACAGTTGTTTTGGTTTTCCGTTCGCATTTTTTTGGTTTATTTTTTGCCATCGTTTCCTGATTTTTTAAGTTTTGTGCAGTCTAATTTGTGGCCAATTGGTGTCTACTTCTGGTTTTTTGTTTGATATTTTTTTTTTAACACTAATTTCATCTATTTTAGTTTGTTTTGGCTTTCGGACCCAAAGACCTTTTTGAGGGAAATCTTATATATTCGATTTTGGTAAGTCCATTATTTTTCTTGCATTTGCGAACTAATTAACGCATTTTTGACTGTTGGTGTAGTGACTTGCATTTGCGAACTAATTAACGCATTTTTGACTGTTGGTGTAGTGACTTGCATTTGCGAAATAATTAACGCATTTTTGACTGTTGGTGTAGTGACTTGCATTTGCGAACTAATTAACGCATTTTTGACTGTTGGTGTAGTGACTTGCATTTGCGAAATAATGAAGGCATTTTTCGAGGCTTATTCATCATGTAAACCAGTTTTGCTTTTCCCTTTTCCATTTTTCGGGTCCATTTGACCCCTATTTGACGTACGGTGTGCAATGTCGTTTTCATCGATGGCCAAATGTGTGTTTCGCCTATTTTATGTGTTGGCTTGCACCAATTTGACAAACATAAAATCACCCTCTAAATTTTTGATGTCTCATTTTTGGCTTTTTTACAGTTTATACGTATCATGACAATACCCCGGCATGTAAGCAGCTATGGATGGTATCATAAAGCTAAGTTGTTTTATGTTACTTTTGGGGTGGCTCAAAAGCCTTACATTGTAAACTTTGAATTTCAGGTAGATCTGGGGCGAATTGTTCTGGCCCTGCTCCCGGAAGACGACCAACCTCAAACTCGTCCCAGGCGTAGGCATCGTAGGCATGCAAGGCCCCAGATATTTCGAACACGTGTCACCCTTTTTGGAATGCCCGATGATGAGGTTTTAAGACGCTACCGTCTACCTCCCAAAATCATCATAGACACTCTCTCATTAATAGAAAGTGATCTTGAGCTGCAAATTGACAGTCCAACAGCAATACCACCACTGACGCAATTTATGGTGGTGTTACATTTCTGTGCCTCAGGATCGTTTCAAACAACGGTGGGAATAGTGGCGGGCATCTCCCAATCCTCCTTTTCCCGGATCCTGAGGGCAGTGATGGAGGCACTTTTCAAGCACCTCCATCATTTTATTAAAATGCCTTTGGATATGGGTGCCCTTAGTGTGGCCAAGGCCAATTTTTACCAAATAGCTGGCTTCCCACACATCATAGGGGTTGTGGATGGTACTCACATACCACTTCAGCCTCCAGCACGGCTGGAGGCAATATTTAGAAACCGTAAACACTATCACTCCCTGAATGTAATGGTGGTATGTGATGCCTCCCTCCAGATCCTGTCCCTGAATGCTAAATTACCAGGAAGTGCTCATGACTCCTTCGTCATCCGGCAATCAGGGATATGGCAGAAATTAACCAACCTACAAGCTGGTGATGCGTGGCTTCTGGGTAAGTGGAGACCTTTAGTACATAACAATGTTAAGCTTGATACACAGTGTTCCTGATGTTGTCTATTTTTTTTCACAGGAGACAGTGGATACCCTTGCATGTCCTGGCTGCTCACTACTTATTTGGCTCCCACACCAGGGCCACAAAGTGCATATAATTCCGCACTTACAGCCACCAGGCAAGTGGTGGAGCACTGTATCGGCCTTTTAAAAGGCCGATTCAGATGCCTCCACCGCTCTGGTGGCGAGCTCATGTATGTGCCGGATATGGTGTCTAAAATTGTGGTCCTGTGTGGGATATTTCACAACATTGCCATAAGGAGTGGTGTCCCAATGCAGCCAGAGGATGCCTTACCTGAGGATGGCCCCCCCGAGGTTGGTCGGAGGTCAGTATGTGGGGGGGCCATACGCGATGATGTTGTGGCCAGATTTTTTAGGTAAGTTGTAACAAAACTACAGTATTTATACCTAATGTGTTTGTGTTTGTTTGCGAACATCTAATTTTGTGTTTTTTTTCTCACCATCTTCTGTTTGTTCACATAATCTTTGGCACTCCAACGCTCACTACTTCCTGCTACCCTTACCAAACCTGGATCTGGTCCTTTTGGGCATATATTCTGGAACCCATATCGCAACGCCATGTTTGTGGAATCATGTTGGCATGGTCCTTCGTCAACCAGTTCTTGATTTTTTGTTTTTATTTAATTATTTCTTGGTATGTGTTGTATTTGAATTTATCACTGTGTTCTTTTTTGGGAGTGACCACTTTGTTTTCTCTGTTATGTTGTGAATAAATGTTTGGAGAGTGAAATGGTCTTCCTTTTTTGGGAAGTTAACAGCAAGTGTAACCAGGTTAACACAAGTTACATTTGACTAAGGGGTAATCCAGTACTGACGCCAGTTGAGCTAAACTGAAATATGTTTTCAGCTTCCCAACCCACACCAAAAGGAAGCCTGGCCCAACCTTGGGATTTGTAAGATTGGCCTAAGCAGCTTGCGCACCAACTAGGAACCTGTAAAATGTAGAAATATGTAATTGACACTACACCCAAAAAGGGAAATGACATTGTTACTGTTATGTGTTTCTTGTGTCTGTTTGACATACAAAGACAAAACACAATCTAACTTTAAAAAAAGGGAAATCCTTGCAGGAACAGTCTACTTATGTCAGGCTAAACTATCTTGGTTTTGGATTTAAAAAATGAGCCAGAACGTATATTTGTATGAAAAAATTTATTTTGAAAAGTTAACAAAAATAAAAAAACTACTGGCGAAGGAGGCCAGACAGCCGGTCGAGGGCCACAAGAATGCCAATTACATGTTGGCGCATCTGGCCAACACAATCCGCCACCTCTTGCCGACGCCTCTGTTCCTCTGTGGGTGAGAAAAGTGTGTGGGTTAATACAACAATAGGGAATCCACATTAAAAAAACAAAAACACAACGAAATCACTCCTAAACCTAAAAAAAAATAAAAAAAGGGGGTGCTGCCAAAAATACAAGGCCTATGTACAAATTCCCACAGGTGTGATATGTGTATGTTGAAATCACCAGGAAGAGGTAAAGGCAAACTGCGAAATCACCAAAAGTCAAGCCACAAAAACACGAAGAAAGGCACGACACATGATTACATACAAACAGTTTGTGCTTTAAAAAAAAACAAAATAAAAACATACCGGGAGCCAAAACGGGAGCTCCGGAAATGCCTCCATGATCCTCCTCGGAGGATCCGTCATTCCCCAAAGAATGGGGAGGAGTTATGATGGACTCCGGGGAGGGGGTAATTGGAAGAGGGGTGGGTGGAGGAGAGGGGGAAGTGGGATGGAGGGGAAGGAGGCCCGACATTTCCGGGAGAGGGTCTGGGAAGGATGGGGAGGAGTGGGGAATAGGGGAAAGATTTGGGGTGGAGTGTTGGCTGGGGGTTGGGGATAGTGGCCGGGAACGCCGTCTGGACGGACGGTGACGGCGGAGTCTTGGCTGTCCCCCTAAAATATGTCAAAGAAATTGCGGTTAGTTTATGGACAAATCCGGGGACCAAAACTAAAAAAAAAACACAACCCAAAAAATAAGCCAAATAGGAGTAGAATGAATAAATCAGAAATAGAGGGAAAACATGCACACGCAGATATGAGTACAAATAATAAATAGGACAGACAGGAAAACATGCACACGCAGATATGAGTACAAATAATAAATAGGACAGACAGGAAAACATGCACACGCAGATATGAGTACAAATAATAAATAGGACAGACAGGAAAACATGCACACGCAATTTGCCCCACAAACACAAACATTAAAACCACAATACATAACACTTACTTTCCTCGATCTGCATGCGAAAGCATGCCAGCAAGCGGGGCATTCGCCGTTGCAGGTCGGACCACCTGCGCTCCAGCTGCCCGATGTTGCGGCGTGAGCCGAAGGACCGCAGGCGGGACCGTGCCTCCGCATACGCGGAGCGCTTCTGCCGGTTGGTGATGGGTGGAGGCTGGCTGGTGATCCGGCGATCCATGACCTCCGTAAGCACCAGCAGCTCGCGCCTGGTGAATGCGGAGGCTCTCATGATGGCAATGGTGTTTTTCTTAAAAATCATTTTTGATAAAGTGTGTAAAAATTTTCTGATTGGCTAATGTATTTTGGAAATTAACAGGAGCAATTTTATTGGTTAGTGTATGAGTCATGTGTTCGACAGGGCCAGAAATCTCTGGAGAGTTATGATAGGCTTGATGCAGTGACATGCGTAAGCAAATTTAAATAAAGAAATGAACCCAGGGAAATATGCGGGGATCCACAGCAATAGAACAATTGTTTAATTGTGGTTCACATGTTTTTTGAACAATAAAAGCGAATGTTTCATCCGTACGTATTCTGCGGGTAAACACAAACACGGACAAGAGTAAAGTTTCTTGCATTGTGTTGAAAAAAAACAAACAATTAAGCTAATTGATACATTGATTGGCATGATACGTTTGATGGAGGTAGGCAGAATAAAGGAGCAGGTAATCGACATCTGACAAGGCCACTTCCTGTTTATACTTGTGCGTGCGTTCCTTTCAAGCCATTTCGGGGATGTACGCTCGCTATTTCGTACGCTCGTTAGTTAGAGGAGGGGTCGTCA
This sequence comes from Taudactylus pleione, assembly GCA_031769625.1. Taxonomy (NCBI): domain Eukaryota; kingdom Metazoa; phylum Chordata; class Amphibia; order Anura; family Myobatrachidae; genus Taudactylus; species Taudactylus pleione. The sequence goes on from JAUIMM010000069.1 coordinate 470,240, forward strand.
GAGTTTAGGGAGGAATTTTAGATGCGAACGAAAATACGAGCGAGCCATTGAATTTAAATATTTTTGTACGTACGCCTAACGTACGTGCGCCCGCTTGCGAGTGGGTCTGAATCAGGGCCAGTGTTAGGAGACAGAGTGAAAAGTGATAAGAAAGTGATAAGGTACCAGCCAATCAGCTCCCAACTGTCATCTCACAGGCTGTTTGAAAAATGACAGTTGGGAGCTGATTGGCTGGCACCTAATCACTTTCTTATCACTTTTCACTCTGTCTCCTAACTAGACCCCATAAACTCTTTAGGCAATAATAAATGTCTGGGGTGGGGGGGTTTGTGTGAAAATGAAATATTTTCCTACAACATGGTGAGCAGTTAAACTTTAGGGGTCTATTTACAAAGCAGTGTTAGGAGACAGAGTGAAGTGAGATAAGGTACCAGCCAATCAGCTCCTAACTGCCATGTCACAGGCTGTGTTTGAAAAATGACAGTTAGGAGCTAATTGGCTGGTACCTTATCTCCTTTCATTTTGTCTCTGAACACTGCTTTGTAAATATATAATCTATTAACTCAAATGCACTTCCTCAGTGGCATTCCATTTCCTCATTCATATGGCGCGGTTTGTGGCTCACAGCTTGCTTCATCACATGACATATTAGGTGACTCTAATATGTCATGAGCTGCACGCAATCCGCAGGCAATGCCGATGCAGGGGCAGAACTATGGGAGGCGCCTTCCGCCAGGCTCCAGCTCTGAAGGGGCACCTCCTCCATTGTCCACAACGTATTCACCCCACTTAGGGCTGTAACTATGTACCCAGAGTGTACTGTCATGGCCCTTCCCGGCACCTGAGAAGCCACCATACACTAGTGGAGGGGATGCAATCGGGAAGCCGGCTGACATTATACCGACAGCCGGCTTACCGACTGTCATATCCCGGTGAGGGTAAAATGAGCGGCATCTAGATGTAGACGCCGCTCATTTTACCGACGCCGGGAGACTGGCGCCCGGCATCCCGATCGAAGGGATGCCAGGCGCCGCGAGCGGACAGCAGCGGGGGTGGAGGCTTAGGTTTAGGGCTCCCGGGGGGTACTTAGGGTTAGGCTAGGGGGAGGGAGTGTTTAGGCAGCAGGGAAGGGGGGGGTAGGTTAAGGCACTTAGAGGGGGGATTAGGGTTTGGCACTTGGGGGGGAGGTTAGGGTTAGGCACTCCTAAGGGAGGGTTAGGGTTAGGGGGGTAGGTTAGGTTAGTTAATACTTACCTGGGGACGATCTGGATTTCCAGCGCTGTCGGGCTGCTGCTGCCGGGATCTGTTCCTCTGTCAGCCTGACGCTGCTGGGATTCGAACTGCCGGCCGTGCGGCCGGCGGTATTACATACCGATTCCCTAGTGGAGACCTCCATGTCAGACCATCAGCTGCTGCCTTTGTCTATCTATAGCCTGTCTGCATGCAAATTGCTACATTACAGTGTCTGTGGCTGTGATGGGGGGGAGGGCACCAAATTATAACTTGCCTCCGGGCGTCTGGGATGAACTTACGCCACTATGCCGATGTATACGTAGTTCAGCACATTTTACAACTGCGCATGCGCAAACATTTCTGAAAAGCCCCTACGGCGCATGCATTACGCAGAGCGTTTGCACAAAGGCATCGGGACAGTAGGTATTAGAAAAGTTATGGTGACTGGGAGGTGGCTCACATGGGTGACCTTCACTAGGCGCTGCTGTATGTGCTTTTCCACGCGACTCACATTAAGCCCCCTGTGCAATCTTTTTACGGAATCCAATGAGACGGTTGAGGAGTGCCGAGAGACATAAGCTGGGTACACACTGGACGATATATCAGGCATTCAATTGAACAACCGATATATCAAGAGGGGCATCTAGTTTTAAAGTAGCCAATCTGATTACATTACACTGCTATATGTACTTTCCCTACTGAAATAACATCTTCACTAAGCAATTATCCAACTAATGATACCTTTGATTGGCTGCTATAAGTTATAGCGCTCCACTGTTTCCCCATCACATTGCTAAATTATACTGGTCACCCACACACAGGGGGTCATTCAAACCCGGTCGTTAGCGCCGATGCGCTCGGACCGGGTCGATGGCCCCCCACAGAGCATGCGCACAACGGTGCCGGCGCCGTCGTGCACATGCGTGAGACCCGCTACGACCGTCAGCGCCGGTCGTAGCGGGTCTCGATCCAAAGGGGGCGAGCTGTCGATGTTGATTGACAGCTTGCCCCGTTTGGAAGGTGGGCCGGGGGGGTGGCAGTCCAAACGGAGACGTTCCCATGGGTACGCCTACCGTTTGGGGGAGGCCCCACTGACATCACTAGTGATGTCAGTGGAGAGCTTCCGGCTCAGACAGAGCCAGAAGCTCTCTGGGGCTTATGACAAGGGAGACCCTACCCTAGGGTCTCGTCGCAAGCCCCGATGGTCGCGATGGTCTCTGACCATCGCGACCATCACCCGAGCGATCGTTAGAGCTGTGTGTGTTAACCCACAGCCTAACGACCGCAACAGAGGCGGGCGGTCAGGATGCAAGCGGCCGCCCAGTTTCCTGAGCGACCGCTTGCATCCTCCGACCACCTCTGAATGAGGCCCACAGTGTGGAAGCCATATTATATGATGAACCTAGAGATGCTCCAAAATTTCAAACCGGTTCTACATTCGATTGACTCTTGCTGGTTATAAGACCCCAAACTGTGGGTTTTAAATGCACTGCTCATATTCTCGATTTGAATTCCAGTTTCAAAGTTCCTGTTCAAATTTTTATTTCTAAATAACATTCTAATCAATAAATCGAATGCAAGCACTAATGTGTTTGAAGTTTGCCGTTCAAGGTTTGCCAATGCCATTAAAAACATAAAATCCACTCGAAATATTGCAATTGTTTTTTACTTAAAATTTAAAAAAAATATTGTATATATAACTCGAGCCTGCTGCGAGTTCACGCATCTGCGAACCGTCTCAAACTTGTACAACCAACCTGTGTGCAAAATGGCCGCTTCACGATCGAGCATGGTCGACTGTCTATATTTTTTTTTAATGGTTTTAAGATTCTAGAAATTCAAACAAATATTTGAACTCTTAAACCAAATATGTGAAATAGATATGACCTGCGTGTTATTGATCCTGCTGCCAGCGTCCATCTCAGGATCACAACACCTCTTACAACTCAAACTAAAAATATATCAGATGGCCAACCGGCGCTGGATAATCCAGCGCCGGTTGGCCATCTCATAAATATTTGAACTCTGATTTGTCAGTCCAGTTCTAGAATGGAGACAGGGCCAGTTCCAGCATCTCTACTGTCAAGTAATTCTTGGTGAATTGCAAGGCTAAAAATTGCCTCAGATGACAAAATGGCAGCTTCCACACTAAGGGTCACAGATAAGAAAACAACTAATAAAGGTGCATACACACACAACGATTTTTTGAACGATTATCGTTAAACAATATCGTTTAACGATAATCGTTTGAAAAAATCGTTCACTTTCTGAGTCAAACGATGGACGATTATTGTTCATGCGCGTTCACGTTTGTAGTTTGTAGTTTGTAGTTCAGTCAGACTTGTCAACTCAACGATTTTCATTAAGTCAATATGCAAAAATCGTTTGTAGTTTATAAAAATCATTCATTACATTTAAATGAACTTAGTAATACCCCTTTTCCACCTAAATTCCGGGTCTGACCCGGAGTTGGAACAAAGTTCCTATCCGGATCAGACCCGGAATTTTGCCGGCGCTGACTCGGGAATATCCGCAGTCGGGTCTGCATAGACCCGGCTATTGCGGAGTGAAAGTGGACGCTTGGAGATGACGTCATCTCCAAGCGCCACTGAAGCCGGACCAATCGGCCGGCTAGCAGCGCACTCCAGGTCTTCGTGACCCGGAGTGCGCTGTTCCCATAGCTACGCCAGTGTTAAACCCTGCTAGTTACCTGGGTTGGATTGCCGGGTCACTCGACCCGGCGATCCAACCTTCTGCCCTTTTACACCAGAGAGCTGCCCGGGTTATCCCTTCAAAAACCCGGGTTTTAGCTCCGGTGTAAAAGGGGTATAAATGAACAACTTTAGTAAACGATTTTAGTTCATTTTTTCAAGGTAGAAAATCGTTTACTAAAATCGTTCATTAACTCAATCATTGTGTGTGTTTGCAGCTTTAGTGCTAGTGTAACTAATAATCCTCATGTGATACAATTCCTATATGATTAATTCGGGCTCACTGGTCTGCAGCTGCTTAGGATGTGAGGGGTAGAGCCTCACAAAAAACATGCACAGTATTAGGAAAAGTAATGGAGCATACACACGGTCAGATTTGTCAGATCTGTCAGATGAACGATTGAACGATTTTACCAAAGATTTGAACGATTTGAACGATTGAACGATGTTTGACTGCATTAAAATGAATGGAATCGTCCAAATCTGACTACAAACACATCAGATGTCAGATATCGTTATCTGACATCGCATCGTTCATCGTCCATCATTCAGGCATGTCAGATATGTCAGATTTTCCTTCAGATATGAACGATTGAACAATTTTTAAAATCGTTTTCGTTCAGATCTGAAGAAAAATCTGACCGTGTGTATAGCACCATTAGCAGCGCTGATCTCAGAGAGCATGTGAACAACATTTAATTATACATAAAATAAGTTAAAAATGACAATATCATAAAATAATTATTATAAAAATAAAATATACACACTGTGGAATCACAGCTGGAGCATAGAAAATAGCACCAGTGACAGTATTTAGTGAATAGCACTAATTATTAGATACCCATAGAGATTCTTCACAGTAGTAAGATATGACGCTAATTTCTTTTCTTCTGTGGTTTTTTTTTGTGTTTTTGTGTTTTTTGTTCTGATCCATTAGATAGTACCAGTACAAATGTATCCAAACAGATAGATATGAATTGAATACTTTGATTCTATTTTATATCATTGATAAATGCAATATACTCAACTGTGTAGAGGAGTGAAATACATATGGATCTCGAGGGGTTAACCTTGAGATATTTTTTGTGTATAACTCAATGAGCACTGTTTTTGTTTATATGGAGAAATACATTTTTGTAAGAGTTTTGTCTCCAACAATTTAACTGAATATGATATAGAATATTGATTATTGTTTTTCTTAATGCGTTGATTCAAATATGTTTTGCTATGGTGATTCTACTTACTTCATGTGTTTAAACCATAAAGACATTAATATATTAAGATGGCTACCGCCCATGGAGGATATAATAAAGAGTTAATAGCAATCCTGGTAAAACAATGTGTACAGACAAACGGGGCACGCACGCAAACTCAAAACATCTGCCGTTACCGTGCGCCATTGACACTGCGTCCACCTATGACTCAGCTCCTTGTTGTACCCTATTTTTTAGCTGATTTACTCAAGAAACAGTTGTGTGTTATTACATCACAATTAAGAAACCCTTTTTTAAATAAAAAAACGTAATCATATATACGCATTACGCAACTGCACAAAACTCATCGACTCTTTGCTGTAATGCAGGAAAAGAATAATGCAAGTACAGTGATATCCCAAAAGCCTGCTGAATGTACAAAGCAGCAATGAGGAAGTGTGTTATTCTGCAGAATATTACCAGTGTTATGTCTACTTTAAAACTTAAGTAGGAATAAAAGATTCAAACAGCTGTCAGTTTATAGCAGGCAAACTTACATGAACTGTTATGCGGAGTACACACATGAGCGACCCAGCGAACGGCCCACCATCACACAGACTAAGCAACCCAGCAGCCGGCCCACCATCACACACCTGAGCGACCCAGCGACCGGCCCACTATCACACAGACTGACCGACCCAGCAGCTGGCCCACCATCACACAGACTGAGCCACCAAGCAGCCGGCCCACCATCACACACCTGAGCGACCCAGCGACCGGCCCACTATCACACAGACTGAGCGACCCAGCGGCACGGCCCACCATCACACAGACTGAGCGACCCAGCGGCACGGCCCACCATCACACAGACTGAGCAACCCTGCTGCCGGCCCACCATCACACAGACTGAGCTACCCAGCGGCCGGCCCACCATCACACAGACTGAGCGACACAGCAGCCGGACAACCATCACACAGTCTGAGCGACCCAGCAGTCGGCCCACCATCACAAAGACTGAGCGACCCAGAAGCCGGCCCACCATCATACAGACTGAGCGACCCAGCAGCCGGCCCACCATCACACAGACTGAGCGACCCAGCAGCCTGACAATCATCACACAGACTGAGCGACCCAGCAGCCGGCCCACCATCACACAGACTGAGCGACCCAGCAGCCGGACAACCATCACAAAGACTGAGCGACCCAGTTGCCGGCCCACCATCACTCAGACTGAGCGACCCAGTGGCCTGGCCCACCATCACACAGACTGAGCAACCCAGCTGCCGGCCCACCATCACACAGACTGAGCTACCCAGCGGCCGGCCCACCATCACACAGACTGAGTGACCCAGCGGCCGGACAACCATCAGACAGACTGTGCGACCCAGCGGCCACCCACCATCACACAGACTGAGCGACCCAGCAGCCGGCCCACCATCACACAGACTGAAATACCCAGCAGCCCGGCCCACCATCACACAGACTGAGCGACCCTGCGGTTGGCCAACCATCACACAGACTGAGCGACCCAGCGGCCGGCCCACCATCACACAGACTGAGCGACCTAGCAGCCGGCCCACCATCACATAGACTGAGCAACCCAGCTGCAGGAGAACCATCACACAGACTGAGCGACCCAGCAGCCGGCCCACCATCACACAGACTGAGCGACCCAGCAACTGGTCCACCATCACACAGACTGAGCAACCCAGCAGCTGGCCCACCATCACACAGACTGAGCGACCCAGCAGCAGTCCCACCATCACACAGACTGAGCGACCCAGCCGCCGGCCCACCATCACACAGACTGAGCGACCCAGTTGCCGGCCCACCATCACACAGACTGAGCGACCCAGCGGCCCGGCCCACCGTCACACAGACTGAGCAACCCAGCTGCCGGCCCACCATCATACAGACTGAGCTACCCAGCAGCCGGCCCACCATCACACAGACTGAGCGACCCAGCAGCCGGACAACCATCACACAGACTGAGCAACCCAGCAGCCGGCCCACCATCACACAGACTGAGAGACCCAGCAGCCGGCCCACCATCACACAGACTGAGCGACCCAGCGGCCGGGCCACCATCACACAGACTGAGCGACCCAGCAGCCGGCCCACCATCACACAGACTGAGCAACCCAGCTGCCGGCCCACCATCAAACAGACTGAGCTACCCAGCGGCTGGCCCACCATCACACAGACTGAGCGACCCAGCAGCCGGACAACCATCACACAGACTGAGAGACCCAGCGGCCGGCCCACCATCACACAGACTGAGTGACCCAGCAGCCAGCCCATCGTCACACAGACTTAGCGACCCAGCAGCCGGCCCACCATCACACAGACTGAGCGACCCATCAGCCGGCCCACCATCACACAGACTGAGCGACCCAGCAACCGGCCCACCATCACACAGACTGAGTGACCCAGCAGCCGGCCCACCGTCACACAGACTGAGCGACCCAACAGCCGGCCAACCCTGACACAGACTGTGCGACCCTGCGGCCGGCCCACCATAACACAGACTGAGCGACCCGGCGGCTGGCCCACCATCACACAGACTGAGTGACCCAGCAGCCGGCCCACCGTCACACAGACTGAGCGACCCAACAGCCGGCCCTCCATCACACAGACTGAGCAACCCAGCGGCCGGCCCACCATCACACAGACTGAGCGAACCGGCGGCTGGCCCACCATCACACAGACTGAGTGACCCAGCGACAGGCCCACCATCACACAGACTGAGTGACCCAGCGGCCGGCCCACCATCACACAAACTGTGCGACCCATCAGCCAGCCCACCATCACACAGACTGAGTGACCCAGCAGCCGGACAACCATCACACAGACTGAGGGACCCAGCAGCAGGCCCACCATCACACAGACTGAGCGACCCAGCAGCCGGCCCACCATCACACAGACTGAGCAACCCAGCAGCCGGTCCACCATCACACAGACTGAGCGACCCAGAAGCAGGCCCACCATCACACAGCCTGAGCGACCCAGCCGCCGGCCCACCATCACACAGACTGAGCGACCCAGCAGCCGGCCCACCATCACACAGACTGAGCAGCCCAGCTGCCGGCCCACCATCATACAGACTGAGCTACCCAGCGGACGGCCCACCATCACACAGACTGAGCGACCCAGCAGCCGGACAACCATCACACAGACTGAGCGATCCAGCAGCCTGCCCACCATCACACAGACTGAGTGACCCAGCAGCCATCCCACTGTCACACAGAGTGAGCGACCCAGCGGCCGTCCCACCATCACACAGACTGAGCAACCCAGCTACCGGCCCACCATCAAACAGACTGAGCTACCCAGTGTCCCGGCCCACCATCACAAAGACTGAGCAACCCAGCAGCCGGCCCACCATCACACAGACTGAGCTACCCAGCGGCCGGCCCACCATCACACAGACTGAGCGACCCAGCTACCGGCCCACCATAAAACAGACTGAGCTACCCAGCATCCCGGCCCACCATCACACAGACTGAGCAACCCAGCTGCCAGCCCACCATCACACAGACTGAGCAACCCAGCAGCCTGCCCACCATCACACAGACTGAGCGACCCAGCAGAAGGCCCACCATCACACAGCCTGAGCAACCCAGCCACTGGCCCACCATCACACAGACTGAGCGACCCAGCAGCCGGCCCACCATCACACAGACTGAGCGACTCAGTTGCCGGCCCACCATCACACAGATGGAGCGACCCAGCGGCCCGGCCCACCATCACACAGACTGAGAAACCCAGCTACCGGCTCACCATCACACAGACTGAGCTACCCAGCGGCCGGCACACCATCACACAGACTGAGCGACCCAGCAGACGGCCCACCATCACACAGACTGAGCGACCCAGCAGCCGTCCCACCATCACACAGACTGAACGTCCCAGCGGCCGGCCCACCATCACACAGAATGAGTGACCCAGCGGCCCGCCCACCATCACACAGACTAAGCGACCCAGCTGCCGGCCCACTGTCACACAGACTGAGTGACCCAGCAGCCGGCCCACCATCACACAGTCTGAGCTACCCAGCAGCCGGCCCACTGTCACACAGACTGAGCAACCCAGCAGCCGGCCCACCATCACACAGACTGAGCGACCCAGCAGCCGGCCCACCATCAGACAGACTGAACGACCCAGCGGCCGGCCCACCATCACTCAGACTGAGCGACCAAGCGGCTGGCCCACCATCACACAGACTGAGCGACCCAGCTGCCGGCCCACCATCACACAGACTGAGCTACCCAGCGGTCGGCCCACCATCACACAGACTGAGTGACCCAGCGGCCGGACAACCATCACACAGACTGAGTGACCCAGCGGCCGGACCACCATCACACAGACTGAGCGAGCCAACAACCGCACAACCATCACACAGACTGAGCGACCCAGCAGCCGGCCCATCATCACACAGAATGAGCAACCCAGCGGCCCGGCCCAGCATCACACAGACTAAGCAACCCAGCTGCCGGCCCACCATCACACAGACTGAGCGACCCAGCAGCCGGCCCAGCATCACACAGACTGAGCAACCCAGCGGCCCAGCCCACCATCAAACAGACTGAGCAACCCAGCTGCCGGCCCACCATCACACAGACTGAGCGACCTAGCAGCCGGAACAACCATCACACAGACTGAACGACCCAGCATCCGGCCCACCATCACACAGACTGAGCGACCCAGTTGCCGGCCCACCATCACACAGACTGAGCGACCCAGCGGCCCGGCAAACCATCACACAGACTGAGCAACCCTGTTGCCGGCCCAAAATCATACAGACTGAGCTACCCAGCGGCCGGCCCACCATCACACAGACTGAGCGACACAGCAGCCGGACAACCATCACACAGTCTGAGCGACCCAGCAGTCGGCCCACCATCACACAGACTGAGCGACCCAGAAGCCGGCCCACCATCACACAGACTGAGCGACCCAGCAGCCGGCCCACCATCACACAGACTGAGCGACCCAGCAGCCGGACAACCATCACACAGACTGAGCGACCCAGTTGCCGGCCCACCATCACTCAGACTGAGCGACCCAGTGGCCTGGCCCACCATCACACAGACTGAGGAACCCAGCTGCCGGCCCACCATCACACAGACTGAGCTACCCAGCGGCCGGCCCAACATCAAACAGACTGAGTGACCCAGCGGCCGGACAACCATCAGACAGACTGTGCAACCCAGCTGCCGCCCACCATCACACAGACTGAGCGACCCAGCAGCCGGCCCACCATCACACAGACTGAACGACCCAGCAGCCCGGCCCACCATCACACAGACTGAGCGAGCCTGCGGTTGGCCCACCATCACACAGACTGAGCGACCCAGCGGCCGGCCCACCATCACACAGACTGAGCGAACTAGCGGCCGGCCCACCATCACACAGACTGAGCAACCCAGCTGCCGGAGAACCATCACACAGACTGAGCGACCCAGCAGCCGGCCCACCGTCACACAGACTGAGCGACCCAACAGCCGGCCCACCATCACACAGACTGAGCGACCCAGCAGCCAGCCCACCATCACACAGACAGAGCAACCCAGCTGCCGGCCCACCATCAAACAGACTGAGCTACCCAGCGGCTGGCCCACCATCACACAGACTGAGCGACCCAGCGGCCGGACAACCATCACACAGACTGAGCGACCCAGCGGCCGGCCCACCATCACACAGACTGAGTGACCCAGCAGCCAGCCCATCGTCACACAGACTGAGCGACCCAGCAGCCGGCCCACCATCACACAGACTGAGCGACCCAGCGGCCGGCCCACCATCACACAAACTGTGCGACCCATCAGCCGGCCCATCATCACACAGACTGAGCGACCCAGCAACCGGCCCACCATCACACAGACTGAGTGACCCAGCAGCCGGCCCACCGTCACACAGACTGAGCGACCCAACAGCCGGCCCACCCTGACACAGACTGTGCGACCCTGCGGCCGGCCCACCATAACACAGACTGAGCGACCCGGCGGCTGGCCCACCATCACACAGACTGAGTGACCCAGCAGCCGGCCCACCGTCACACAGACTGAGCGACCCAACAGCCGGCCCTCCATCACACAGACTGAGCAACCCAGCGGCCGGCCCACCATCACACAGACTGAGCGAACCGGCGGCTGGCCCACCATCACACAGACTGAGTGACCCAGCGACCGGCCCACCATCACACAGACTGAGTGACCCAGCAGCCGGACAACGATCACACAGACTGAGGGACCCAGCAGCAGGCCCACCATCACACAGACTGAGCGACCCAGCAGCCGGCCCACCATCACACAGACTGAGCAACCCAGCAGCCGGTCCACCATCACACAGACTGAGCGACCCAGAAGCAGGCCCACCATCACACAGCCTGAGCGACCCAGCCGCCGGCCCACCATCACACAGACTGAGCGACCCAGCAGCCGGCCCACCATCACACAGACTGAGCGACCGAGTTGCGGGCCCACCATCACACAGACTGAGCAACTCAGCGGCTCGGCCCACCATCACACAGACTGAGCAGCCCAGCTGCCGGCCCACCATCATACAGACTGAGCTACCCAGCGGACAGCCCACCATCACACAGACTGAGCGACCCAGCAGCCGGACAACCATCACACAGACTGAGTGACCCAGCAGCCTGCCCACCATCACACAGACTGAGTGACCCAGCAGCCATCCCACCGTCACACAGAGTGAGCGACCCAGCGGCCGTCCCACCATCACACAGACTGAGCAACCCAGCTACCGGCCCACCATCAAACAGACTGAGCTACCCAGTGTCCCGTCCCACCATCACAAAGACTGAGCAACCCAGCAGCCGGCCCACCATCACACAGACTGAGCTACCCAGCGGCCGGCCCACCATCACACAGACTGAGCGACCCAGCTACCGGCCCACCATAAAACAGACTGAGCTACCCAGCATCCCGGCCCACCATCACACAGACTGAGCAACCCAGCTGCCAGCCCACCATCACACAGACTGAGCAACCCAGCAGCCGGCCCACCATCACACAGACTGAGTGACCCAGCAGAAGGCCCACCATCACACAGCCTGAGCGACCCAGCCACTGGCCCACCATCACACAGACTGAGCGACCCAGCAGCCGGCCCACCATCACACAGACTGAGCGACTCAGTTGCCGGCCCACCATCACACAGATGGAGCGACCCAGCGGCCCGGCCCACCATCACACAGACTGAGCAACCCAGCTACCGGCTCACCATCACACAGACTGAGCTACCCAGCGGCCGGCACACCATCACACAGACTGAGCGACCCAGCAGACGGCCCACCATCACACAGACTGAGCGACCCAGCAGCCGTCCCACCATCACACAGGCTGAACGACCCAGCGGCCGGCCCACCATCACACAGAATGAGTGACCCAGCGGCCCGCCCACCATCACACAGACTATGCGACCCAGCTGCCGGCCCACTGTCACACAGACTGAGTGACCCAGCAGCCGGCCCACCATCACACAGTCTGAGCTACCCAGCAGCCGGCCCACTGTCACACAGACTGAGCGACCCAGCAGCCGGCCCACCATCACAGGCTGAGCGACCCAGCAGCCGGCCCACCATCAGACAGACTGAACGACCCAGCGGCCGGCCCACCATCACTCAGACTGAGCGACCAAGCGGCTGGCCCACCATCACACAGACTGAGCGACCCAGTTGCCGGCCCACCATCACACAGACTGAGCTACCCAGCGGTCGGCCCACCATCACACAGCCTGAGTGACCCAGCGGCCGGACAACCATCACACAGACTGAGTGACCCAGCGGCCGGACAACCATCACACAGACTGAGTGAGCCAGCAACCGCACAACCATCACACAGACTGAGCGACCCAGCAGCCGGCCCAGCATCACACAGACTGAGCAACCCAGCGGCCCGGCCCAGCATCACACAGACTAAGCAACCCAGCTGCCGGCCCACCATCACACAGACTGAGCGACCCAGCAGCCGGCCCAGCATCACACAGACTGAGCAACCCAGCGGCCCGGCCCACCATCAAACAGACTGAGCAACCCAGCTGCCGGCCCACCATCACACAGACTGAGCGACCCAGCAGCCGGACAACCATCACACAGACTGAATGACCCAGCATCCGGCCCACCATCACACAGACTGAGCGACCCAGTTGCCGGCCCACCATCACACAGACTGAGCGACCCAGCAGCCCGGCAAACCATCACACAGACTGAGCAACCCTGCTGCCGGCCCAAAATCATACAGACTGAGCTACCCAGCGGCCGGCCCACCATCACACAGACTGAGCGACACAGCAGCCGGACAACCATCACACAGTCTGAGCGACCCAGCAGTCGGCCCACCATCACACAGACTGAGCGACCCAGAAGCCGGCCCACCATCACACAGACTGAGCGACCCAGCAGCCGGCCCACCATCACACAGACTGAGCGACCCAGCAGCCGGACAACCATCACACAGACTGAGCGACCCAGTTGCCGGCCCACCATCACTCAGACTGAGCGACCCAGTGGCCTGGCCCACCATCACACAGACTGAGGAACCCAGCTGCCGGCCCACCATCACACAGACTGAGCTACCCAGCGGCCGGCCCACCATCAAACAGACTGAGTGACCCAGCGGCCGGACAACCATCAGACAGACTGTGCAACCCAGCGGCCGCCCACCATCACACAGACTGAGCGACCCAGCAGCCGGCCCACCATCACACAGACTGAATGACCCAGCAGCCCGGCCCACCATCACACAGACTGAGCGAGCCTGCGGTTGGCCCACCATCACACAGACTGAGCGACCCAGCGGCCGGCCCACCATCACACAGACTGAGCAACCCAGCTGCCGGAGAACCATCACACAGACTGAGCGACCCAGCAGCCGGCCCACCGTCACACAGACTGAGCGACCCAACAGCCGGCCCACCCTGACACAGACTGAGCGACCCAGCGGCTGGCCCACCATAACACAGACTGAGTGACCCGGCGGCTGGCCCTCCATCACACAGACTGAGTGACCCAGCTGCCGGAGAACCATCACACAGACTGAGCGACCCAGCAGCCGGCCCACCATCACACAGATGGAGCGACCCAGCAACTGGTCCACCATCACACAGACTGAGCAACCCAGCAGCTGGCCCACCATCACACAGACTGAGCGACCCAGCCGCAGTCCCACCATCACACAGCCTGAGCGACCCAGCCGCCGGCCCACCATCACACAGACTGAGCGACCCAGTTGCCGGCCCACCATCATACAGACTGAGCTACCCAGCAGCCGGCCCACCATCACACAGACTGAGCAACCCAGCTGCCGGCCCACCATCATACAGACTGAGCTACCCAGCAGCCGGCCCACCATCACACAGACTGAGTGACCCAGCAGCCGGACAACCATCACACAGACTGAGCAACCCAGCAGCCAGCCCACCATCACACAGACTGAGCGACCCAGCAGCCGGCCCACCATCACACAGACTGAGCGACCCAGCAGCCGGCCCACCATCACACAGACTGAGCGACCCAGCGGCCGGGCCACCATCACACAGACTGAGCGACCCAGCAGCCGGCCCACCATCACACAGACTGAGCAACCCAGCTGCTGGCCCACCATCAAACAGACTGAGCTACCCAGCGGCTGGCCCACCATCACACAGACTGAGCGACCCAGCGGCCGGACAACCACCACACAGACTGAGCGACCCAGCGGCCGGCCCACCATCACACAGACTGAGTGACCCAGCAGCCGGCCCACCGTCACACAGACTGAGCGACCCAGCGGCCGGCCCACCATCACACAAACTGTGCGACCCATCAGCCGGCCCACCATCACACAGACTGAGCGACCCAGCAACCGGCCCACCATCACACAGACTGAGTGACTCAGCAGCCGGCCCACCGTCACACAGACTGAGCGACCCAACAGCCGGCCCACCCTGACACAGACTGAGCGACCCATCAGCCGGCCCACCATCACACAGACTGAGTGACCCAGCAGCCGGACAACCATCACACAGACTGAGGGACCCAGCAGCAGGCCCACCATCACACAGACTGAGCGACCCAGCAGCCGGACAACCATCACACAGACTGAGGGACCCAGCAGCAGGCCCACCATCACACAGACTGAGCGACCCAGCAGCCGGCCCACCATCACACAGACTGAGCAACCCAGCAGCCGGTCCACCATCACACAGACTGAGTGACCCAGAAGCAGACCCACCATCACACAGCCTGAGCGACCCAGCCGCCGGCCCACCATCACACAGACTGAGCGACCCAGCAGCCGGCCCACCATCACACAGACTGAGCGACCGAGTTGCGGGCCCACCATCACACAGATTGAGCAACCCAGCGGCTCGGCCCACCATCACACAGACTGAGCAGCCCAGCTGCCGGCCCACCATCATACAGACTGAGCTACCCAGCGGACGGCCCACCATCACACAGACTGAGCGACCCAGCAGCCGGACAACCATCACACAGACTGAGCGACCCAGCAGCCTGCCCACCATCACACAGACTGAGTGACCCAGCAGCCATCCCACCGTCACACAGAGTGAGCGACCCAGCGGCCGTCCCACCATCACACAGACTGAGCAACCCAGCTACCGGCCCACCATCAAACAGACTGAGCTACCCAGTGTCCCGGCCCACCATCACAAAGACTGAGCAACCCAACAGCCGGCCCACCATCACACAGACTGAGCTACCCAGCGGCCGGCCCACCATCACACAGACTGAGCGACCCAGCTACCGGCCCACCATAAAACAGACTGAGCTACCCAGCATCCCGGCCCACCATCACACAGACTGAGCAACCCAGCTGCCAGCCCACCATCACACAGACTGAGCAACCCAGCAGCCGGCCCACCATCACACAGACTGAGCGACCCAGCAGAAGGCCCACCATCACACAGCCTGAGCGACCCAGCCACTGGCCCACCATCACACAGACTGAGCGACCCAGCAGCCGGCCCACCATCACACAGACTGAGCGACTCAGTTGCCGGCCCACCATCACACAGATGGAGCGACCCAGCGGCCCGGCCCACCATCACACAGACTGAGCAACCCAGCTACCGGCTCACCATCACACAGACTGAGCGACCCAACAGCCGGCCCACCCTGACACAGACTGAGCGACCCATCAGCCGGCCCACCATCACACAGACTGAGTGACCCAGCAGCCGGACAACCATCACACAGACTGAGGGACCCAGCAGCAGGCCCACCATCACACAGACTGAGCGACCCAGCAGCCGGACAACCATCACACAGACTGAGGGACCCAGCAGCAGGCCCACCATCACACAGACTGAGCGAACCAGCAGCCGGCCCACCATCACACAGACTGAGCAACCCAGCAGCCGGTCCACCATCACACAGACTGAGTGACCCAGAAGCAGACCCACCATCACACAGCCTGAGCGACCCAGCCGCCGGCCCACCATCACACAGACTGAGCGACCCAGCAGCCGGCCCACCATCACACAGACTGAGCGACCGAGTTGCGGGCCCACCATCACACAGATTGAGCAACCCAGCGGCTCGGCCCACCATCACACAGACTGAGCAGCCCAGCTGCCGGCCCACCATCATACAGACTGAGCTACCCAGCGGACGGCCCACCATCACACAGACTGAGCGACCCAGCAGCCGGACAACCATCACACAGACTGAGCGACCCAGCAGCCTGCCCACCATCACACAGACTGAGTGACCCAGCAGCCATCCCACCGTCACACAGAGTGAGCGACCCAGCGGCCGTCCCACCATCACACAGACTGAGCAACCCAGCTACCGGCCCACCATCAAACAGACTGAGCTACCCAGTGTCCCGGCCCACCATCACAAAGACTGAGCAACCCAACAGCCGGCCCACCATCACACAGACTGAGCTACCCAGCGGCCGGCCCACCATCACACAGACTGAGCGACCCAGCTACCGGCCCACCATAAAACAGACTGAGCTACCCAGCATCCCGGCCCACCATCACACAGACTGAGCAACCCAGCTGCCAGCCCACCATCACACAGACTGAGCAACCCAGCAGCCGGCCCACCATCACACAGACTGAGCGACCCAGCAGAAGGCCCACCATCACACAGCCTGAGCGACCCAGCCACTGGCCCACCATCACACAGACTGAGCGACCCAGCAGCCGGCCCACCATCACACAGACTGAGCGACTCAGTTGCCGGCCCACCATCACACAGATGGAGCGACCCAGCGGCCCGGCCCACCATCACACAGACTGAATAAACCAAGTTACCGGCTCACCATCACACAGACTGAGCTACCCAGCGGCCGGCACACCATCACACAGACTGAGCGACCCAGCAGACGGCCCACCATCACACAGACTGAGCGACCCAGCAGCCGTCCCACCATCACACAGGCTGAACGACCCAGCGGCCGGCCCACCATCACAGAGAATGAGTGACCCAGCGGCCCGCCCACCATCACACAGACTAAGCGACCCAGCTGCCGGCCCACTGTCACACAGACTGAGTGACCCAGCAGCCGGCCCACCATCACACAGTCTGAGCTACCCAGCAGCCGGCCCAGCATCACACAGACTGAGCAACCCAGCGGCCCGGCCCAGCATCACACAGACTAAGCAACCCAGCTGCCGGCCCACCATCACACAGACTGAGCGACCCAGCAGCCGGCCCAGCATCACACAGACTGAGCAACCCAGCGGCCCGGCCCACCATCAAACAGACTGAGCAACCCAGCTGCCGGCCCACCATCACACAGACTGAGCGACCCAGCAGCCGGACAACCATCACACAGACTGAACGACTCAGCATCCGGCCCACCATCACACAGACTGAGCGACCCAGTTGCCGGCCCACCATCACACAGACTGAGCGACCCAGCGGCCCGGCAAACCATCACACAGACTGAGCAACCCTGCTGCCGGCCCAAAATCATACAGACTGAGCTACCCAGCGGCCGGCCCACCATCACACAGACTGAGCGACACAGCAGCCGGACAACCATCACACAGTCTGAGCGACCCAGCAGTCGGCCCACCATCACACAGACTGAGCGACCCAGAAGCTGGCCCACCATCACACAGACTGAGCGACCCAGCAGACGGCCTACCATCACACAGACTGAGCGACCCAGCAGCCGGACAACCATCACACAGACTGAGCGACCCAGTTGCCGGCCCACCATCACTCAGACTGAGCGACCCAGTGGCCTGGCCCACCATCACACAGACTGAGGAACCCAGCTGCCGGCCCACCATCACACAGACTGAGCTACCCAGCGGCCGGCCCACCATCAAACAGACTGAGTGTCCCAGCGGCCGGACAACCATCAGACAGACTGTGCAACCCAGCGGCCGCCCACCATCACACAGACTGAGCGACCCAGCAGCCGGCCCACCATCACACAGACTGAGCTAACTAGCGGCCGGCCCACCATCACACAGACTGAGCAACTCAGCTGCCGGAGAACCATCACACAGACTGAGCGACCCAGCAGCCGGCCCACCGTCACACAGACTGAGCGACCCAACAGCCGGCCCACCCTGACACAGACTGAGCGACCCAGCAACTGGTCCACCATCACACAGACTGAGCAACCCAGCAGCTGGCCCACCATCACACAGACTGAGCGACCCAGCCGCAGTCCCACCATCACACAGACTGAGCGACCCAGTTGCTGGCCCACCATCACACAGACTGAGCAACCCAGCGGCCCGGCCCACCATCACACAGACTGAGCAACCCAGCTGCCGGCCCACCATCATACAGACTGAGCTACCCAGCAGACGGCCCACCATCACACAGACTGAGCGACCCAGCAGCCGGACAACCATCACACAGACTGAGCAACCCAGCAGCCAGCCCACCATCACACAGACTGAGCGACCCAGCAGCCGGCCCACCATCACACAGACTGAGCGACCCAGCAGCCGGCCCACCGTCACACAGACTGAGCGACCCAGCGGCCGGGCCACCATCACACAGACTGAGCGACCCAGCAGCCGGCCCACCATCACACAGACTGAGCAACCCAGCTGCCGGCCCACCATCAAACAGACTGAGCTACCCAGCGGCTGGCCCACCATCACACAGACTGAGCGACCCAGCGGCCGGACAACCATCACACAGACTGAGGGACCCAGCGGCCGGCCCACCATCACACAGACTGAGTGACCCAGCAGCCAGCCCATCGTCACACAGACTGAGCGACCCAGCAGCCGGCCCACCGTCACACAGACTGAGCGACCCAGCGGCCGGCCCACCATCACACAAACTGTGCGACCCATCAGCCGGCCCACCATCACACAGACTGAGCGACCCAGCAACCGGCCCACCATCACACAGACTGAGTGACTCAGCAGCCGGCCCACCGTCACACAGACTGAGCGACCCAACAGCCGGCCCACCCTGACACAGACTGAGCGACCCAGCAGCCGGCCCACCATAACACAGACTGAGCGACACGGCGGCTGGCCCACCATCACACAGACTGAGTGACCCAGCAGCCGGCCCACCATCACACAGACTGAGCGACCCAACAGCCGGCCCACCATCACACAGACTGAGCGACCCAGCAGCCGGCCCACCATCACACAGACTGAGCGACCCGGCGGCTGGCCCACCATCACACAAATTGTGCGACCCATCAGCCGGCCCACCATCACACAGACTGAGTGACCCAGCAGCCGGACAACCATCACACAGACTGAGGGACCCAGCAGCAGGCCCACCATCACACAGACTGAGCGACCCAGCAGCCGGCCCACCATCACACAGACTGAGCAACCCAGCAGCCGGTCCACCATCACACAGACTGAGCGACCCAGCAGCGGGCCCACCATCACACAGCCTGAGCAACCCAGCCGCCGGCCCACCATCACACAGACTGAGCGACCCAGCAGCCGGCCCAGCATCACACAGACTGAGCAACCCAGCGGCCCGGCCCACCATCACACAGACTGAGCAACCCAGCTGCCGGCCCACCATCACACAGACTGAGCGACCCAGCTGCCGGCCCAGCATCACAGAGACTGAGCAACCCAGCGGCTCGGCCCACCATCACACAGACTGAGCAACCCAGCTGCCGGCCCACCATCACACAGACTGAGCGACCCAGCAGCCGGACAACCATCACACAGACTGAACGACCCAGCAGCCGGCCCACCATCACAAAGACTGAGCGACCCAGTTGCCGGCCCACCATCACACAGACTGAGCGACCCAGCGGCCCGGCAAACCATCACACAGACTGAGCAACCCTGCTGCCGGCCCACCATCATACAGACTGAGCTACCCAACGGCCGGCCCACCATCACACAGACTGAGCGACCCAGCAACCGGCCCACCATCACACAGACTGAGTGACCCAGCGGCCGGCCCACCATCACACAGACTGAGCGACCCAGCGGCCGGGCCACCATCACACAGACTGAGCGACCCAGCAGCCGGCCCACCATCACACAGACGGAGCAACCCAGCTGCCGGCCCACCATCAAACAGACTGAGCTACCCAGCGGCTGGCCCACCATCACACAGACTGAGCGACCCAGCGGCCGGACAACCATCACACAGACTGAGCGACCCAGCGGCCGGCCCACCATCACACAGACTGAGTGACCCAGCAGCCAGCCCATCGTCACACAGACTGAGCGACTCAGCAGCCGGCCCACCGTCACACAGACTGAGCGACCCAACAGCCGGCCCACCCTGACACAGACTGAGCGACCCAGCGGCCGGCCCACCATAACACAGACTGAGCGACACGGCGGCTGGCCCACCATCACACAGACTGAGTGACCCAGCAGCCGGCCCACCATCACACAGACTGAGCGACCCAACAGCCGGCCCACCATCACACAGACTGAGCGACCCAGCAGCCGGCCCACCATCACACAGACTGAGCGACCCGGCGGCTGGCCCACCATCACACAAATTGTGCGACCCATCATCCGGCCCACCATCACACAGACTGAGTGACCCAGCAGCCGGACAACCATCACACAGACTGAGGGACCCAGCAGCAGGCCCACCATCACACAGACTGAGCGACCCAGCAGCCGGCCCACCATCACACAGACTGAGCAACCCAGCAGCCGGTCTACCATCACACAGACTGAGCGACCCAGCAGCGGGCCCACCATCACACAGCCTGAGCAACCCAGCCGCCGGCCCACCATCACACAGACTGAGCGACCCAGCAGCCGGCCCAGCATCACACAGACTGAGCAACCCAGCGGCCCGGCCCACCATCACACAGACTGAGCAACCCAGCTGCCGGCCCACCATCACACAGACTGAGCGACCCAGCTGCCGGCCCAGCATCACAGAGACTGAGCGACCCAGCAGCCGGCCCACCGTCACACAGACTGAGCGACCCAGCGGCCGGCCCACCATCACACAAACTGTGCGACCCATCAGCCGGCCCACCATCACACAGACTGAGCGACCCAGCAACCGGCCCACCATCACACAGACTGAGTGACTCAGCAGCCGGCCCACCGTCACACAGACTGAGCGACCCAACAGCCGGCCCACCCTGACACAGACTGAGCGACCCAGCGGCAGGCCCACCATAACACAGACTGAGCGACACGGCGGCTGGCCCACCATCACACAGACTGAGTGACCCAGCAGCCGGCCAACCATCACACAGACTGAGCGACCCAACAGCCGGCCCACCATCACACAGACTGAGCGACCCAGCAGCCGGCCCACCTTCACACAGACTGAGCGACCCGGCGGCTGGCCCACCATCACACAAATTGTGCGACCCATCAGCCGGCCCACCATCACACAGACTGAGTGACCCAGCAGCCGGACAACCATCACACAGACTGAGGGACCCAGCAGCAGGCCCACCATCACACAGACTGAGCGACCCTGCAGCCGGCCCACCATCACACAGACTGAGCAACCCAGCAGCCGGTCTACCATCACACAGACTGAGCGACCCAGCAGCGGGCCCACCATCACACAGCCTGAGCAACCCAGCCGCCGGCCCACCATCACACAGACTGAGCGACCCAGCAGCCGGCCCAGCATCACACAGACTGAGCAACCCAGCGGCCCGGCCCACCATCACACAGACTGAGCAACCCAGCTGCCGGCCCACCATCACACAGACTGAGCGACCCAGCTGCCGGCCCAGCATCACAGAGACTGAGCAACCCAGCGGCTCGGCCCACCATCACACAGACTGAGCAACCCAGCTGCCGGCCCACCATCACACAGACTGAGCGACCCAGCAGCCGGACAACCATCACACAGACTGAACGACCCAGCAGCCGGCCCACCATCACAAAGACTGAGCGACCCAGTTGCCGGCCCACCATCACACAGACTGAGCGACCCAGCGGCCCGGCAAACCATCACACAGACTGAGCAACCCTGCTGCCGGCCCACCATCATACAGACTGAGCTACCCAACGGCCGGCCCACCATCACACAGACTGAGCGACCCAGCAACCGGCCCACCATCACACAGACTGAGTGACCCAGCGGCCGGCCCACCATCACACAAACTGTGCGACCCATCAGCCGGCCCACCATCACACAGACTGAGTGACCCAGCAGCCGGACAACCATCACACAGACTGAGGGACCCAGCAGCAGGCCCACTATCACACAGACTGAGCGACCCAGCAGCCGGCCCACCTTCACACAGACTGAGCAACCCAGCAGCCGGTCCACCATCACACAGACTGAGGGACCCAGCAGCAGGCCCACCATCACACAGACTGAGCGACCCAGCAGCCGGCCCACCATCACACAGACTGAGCAACCCAGCAGCCGGTCCACCATCACACAGACTGAGCGACCCAGCAGCAGGCCCACCATCACACAGCCTGAGCAACCCAGCCGCCGGCCCACCATCACACAGACTGAGCGACCCAGCAGCTGGCCCAGCATCACACAGACTGAGCGACCCAGCGGCCCGGCCCACCATCACACAGACTGAGCAACTCAGCTGCCGGCCCACCATCACACAGACTGAGCGACCCAGCTGCCGGCCCAGCATCACAGAGACTGAGCAACCCAGCGGCTCGGCCCACCATCACACAGACTGAGCAACCCAGCTGACGGCCCACCATCACACAGACTGAGCGACCCAGCAGCCGGACAACCATCACACAGACTGAACGACCCAGCAGCCGGCCCACCATCACACAGACTGAGCGACCCAGTTGCCGGCCCAACATCACACAGACTGAGCGACCCAGCGGCCCAGCAAACCATCACACAGACTGAGCAACCCTGCTGCCGGCCCACCATCATACAGACTGAGCTACCCAACGGCCGGCCCACCATCACACAGACTGAGCGACACAGCAGCCGGACAACCATCACACAGTCTGAGCGACCCAGCAGTCGGCCCACCATCACACAGACTGAGCGACCCAGAAGCCGGCCCACCATCACACAGACTGAGCGACCCAGCAGCCGGCCCACCATCACACAGACTGAGCGACCCAGCAGCCGGACAACCATCACACAGACTGAGCGACCCAGCAGCCGGCCCACCATCACACAGACTGAGCGACCCAGCAGCCGGACAACCATCACACAGACTGAGTGACCCAGTTGCTGGCCCACCATCACACAGACTGAGCAACCCAGTGGCCCGGCCCACCATCACACAGACTGAGCGACCCAGCAGCCGGACAACCATCACACAGACTGAGCGACCCAGCAGCCGGCCCACCATCACACAGACTGAGTGACCCAGCAGCCGGACAACCATCACACAGACTGAGCGACCCAGTTGCCGGCCCACCATCACACAGACTGAGCAACCCAGCGGCCCGGCCCACCATCACACAGACTGAGCAACCCAGCTGCCGGCCCACCATCATACAGACTGAGCTACCCAGCAGCCGGCCCACCATCACACAGACTGAGCGACCCAGCAGCCGGACAACCATCACACAGACTGAGCGACCCAGCAGCCAGCCCACCATCACACAGACTGAGCGACCCAGCAGCCGGCCCACCATCACACAGACTGGGCGACCCAGCAGCCGGCCCACCGTCACACAGACTGAGCGACCCAGCGGCCGGGCCACCATCACTCAGACTGAGCGACCCAGCAGCCGGCCCACCATCACACAGACTGAGCAACCCAGCTGCCTGCCCACCATCAAACAGACTGAGCTACCCAGCGGCTGGCCCACCATCACACAGACTGAGCGACCCAGCGGCCGGACAACCATCACACAGACTGAGCGACCCAACAGCCGGCCCACCCTGACACAGACTGAGCGACCCAGCGGCCAGCCCACCATAACACAGACTGAGCGACACGGCGGCTGGCCCACCATCACACAGACTGAGTGACCCAGCAGCCGGCCCACCATCACACAGACTGAGCGACCCAACAGCCGGCCCACCATCACACAGACTGAGCGACCCAGCGGCCGGCCCACCATCACACAGACTGAGCAACCCGGCGGCTGGCCCACCATCACACAGACTGAGTGACCCAGCGACCGGCCCACCATCACACAGACTGAGTGACCCAGCAGCCGGCCCATCATCACACAAACTGTGCGACCCATCAGCCGGCCCACCATCACACAGACTGAGTGACCCAGCAGCCGGACAACCATCACAC
Organism: Taudactylus pleione; assembly: GCA_031769625.1. Lineage (NCBI taxonomy): Eukaryota > Metazoa > Chordata > Amphibia > Anura > Myobatrachidae > Taudactylus > Taudactylus pleione. Next base: position 495,005 of record JAUIMM010000069.1, read on the forward strand.
AGACTGAGGGACCCAGCAGCAGGCCCACCATCACACAGACTGTGCGACCCAGCAGCCGGCCCACCATCACACAGACTGAGCAACCCAGCAGCCGGTCCACCATCACACAGACTGAGCGACCCAGCAGCAGGCCCACCATCACACAGCCTGAGCGACCCAGCCGCCGGCCCACCATCACACAGACTGAGCGACCCAGCAGCCGGCCCAGCTTCACACAGACTGAGCAACCCAGCGGCCCGGCCCACCATCACACAGACTGAGCAACCCAGCTGCCGGCCCACCATCACACAGACTGAGCGACCCAGCTGCCGGCCCAGCATCACACAGACTGAGCAACCCAGCGGCTCGGCCCACCATCACACAGACTGAGCAACCCAGCTGCCGTCCCACCATCACACAGACTGAGCGACCCAGCAGCCGGACAACCATCACACAAACTGAACGACCCAGCAGCCGGCCCACCATCACACAGACTGAGCGACCCAGTTGCCGGCCCACCATCACACAGACTGAGCGACCCAGCGGCCCGGCAAACCATCACACAGACTGAGCAACCCTGCTGCCGGCCCACCATCATACAGACTGAGCTACCCAACGGCCGGCCCACCATCACACAGACTGAGCGACACAGCAGCCGGACAACCATCACACAGTCTGAGCGACCCAGCAGTCGGCCCACCATCACACAGAATGAGCGACCCAGAAGCCGGCCCACCATCACACAGACTGAGCGACCCAGCAGCCGGCCCACCATCACACAGACTGAGCGACCCAGCAGCCGGACAACCATCACACAGACTGAGCGACCCAGCAGCCGGCCCACCATCACACAGACTGAGCGACCCAGCAGCCGGACAACCATCACACAGACTGAGCGACCCAGTTGCTGGCCCACCATCACTCAGACTGAGCGACCCAGTGCCCTGGCCCACCATCACACAGACTGAGCAACCCAGCTGCTGGCCCAACATCACACAGACTGAGCTACCCAGCGGCCGGCCCACCATCACACAGACTGAGTGACCCAGCGGCCGGACAACCATCAGACAGACTGTGCGACCCAGCGGCCGCCCACCATCACACAGACTGAGCGACCCAGCAGCCGGCCCACCATCACACAGACTGAACGACCCAGCAGCCCGGCCCACCATCACACAGACTGAGCAACCCTGCGGTTGGCCCACCATCACAGAGACTGAGCGACCCAGCGGCCGGCCCACCATCACACAGACTGAGCGACCTAGCGGCCGGCCCACCATCACACAGACTGAGCAACCCAGCTGCCGGAGAACCATCACACAGACTGAGCGACCCAGCAGCCGGCCCACCATCACACAGACTGAGCGACCCAGCAGCTGGCCCACCATCACACAGACTGAGCGACCCAGCAGCAGTCCCACCATCACACAGACTGAGCGACCCAGGTGGCGGCCCACCATCACACAGACTGAGCAACCCAGCGGCCCGGCCCACCATCACACAGACTGAGCAACCCAGCAGCCGGCCCACCATTATACAGACTGAGCTACCCAGCAGCCGGCCCACCATCACACAGAATGAGCGACCCAGCAGCCGGACAACCATCACACAGACTGAGCAACCCAGCAGCCGGCCCACCATCACACAGACTGAGTGACCCAGCAGCCGGCCCATCATCACACAGACTGAGCGACCCAGCAGCCGGCCCACCATCACACAGACTGAGCGACCCAGCGGCCGGGCCACCATCACACAGACTGAGCGACCCAGCAGCCGGCCCACCATCACACAGACTGAGCAACCCAGCTGCCGGCCCACCATCAAACAGACTGAGCTACCCAGCAGCTGGCCCACCTTCACACAGACTGAGCGACCCAGCGGCCGGCCCACCGTCAAACAGACTGAGCAACCCAGCTGCCGGCCCACCATCACACAGACTGAGCGACCTAGCAGCCGGACAACCATCACACAGACTGAACGACCCAGCATCCGGCCCACCATCACACAGACTGAGCGACCCAGTTGCCGGCCCACCATCACACAGACTGAGCGACCCAGCGGCCCGGCAATCCATCACACAGACTGAGCAACCCTGCTGCCGGCCCAAAATCATACAGACTGAGCTACCCAGCGGCCGGCCCACCATCACACAGACTGAACGACACAGCAGCCGGACAACCATCACACAGTCTGAGCGACCCAGCAGTCGGCCCACCATCACACAGACTGAGCGACCCAGAAGCCGGCCCACCATCACACAGACTGAGCGACCCAGCAGCCGGCCCACCATCACACAGACTGAGCGACCCAGCAGCCGGACAACCATCACACAGACTGAGCGACCCAGTTGCCGGCCCACCATCACTCAGACTGAGCGACCCAGTGGCCTGGCCCACCATCACACAGACTGAGGAACCCAGCTGCCGGCCCACCATCACACAGACTGAGCTACCCAGCGGCCGGCCCACCATCAAACAGACTGAGTGACCCAGCGGCCGGACAACCATCAGACAGACTGTGCAACCCAGCGGCCGCCCACCATCACACAGACTGAGCGACCCAGCAGCCGGCCCACCATCACACAGACTGAACGACCCAGCAGCCCGGCCCACCATCACACAGACTGAGCGAGCCTGCGGTTGGCCCACCATCACACAGACTGAGCGACCCAGCGGCCGGCCCACCATCACACAGACTGAGCGAACTAGCGGCCGGCCCACCATCACACAGACTGAGCAACCCAGCTGCCGGAGAACCATCACACAGACTGAGCGACCCAGCAGCCGGCCCACCGTCACACAGACTGAGTGACCCAGCAGCCGGACAACCATCACACAGACTGAGCGACCCAGTTGCCGGCCCACCATCACACAGACTGAGCAACCCAGCGGCCCGGCCCACCATCACACAGACTGAGCAACCCAGCTGCCGGCCCACCATCATACAGACTGAGCTACCCAGCAGCCGGCCCACCATCACACAGACTGAGCGACCCAGCGGCCGGCCCACCATCACACAGACTGAGTGACCCAGCAGCCAGCCCATCGTCACACAGACTGAGCGACCCAGCAGCCAGCCCACCATCACACAGACTGAGCGACCCAGTTGCCGGCCCACCATCACTCAGACTGAGCGACCCAGTGGCCTGGCCCACCATCACACAGACTGAGGAACCCAGCTGCCGGCCCACCATCACACAGACTGAGCTACCCAGCGGCCGGCCCACCATCAAACAGACTGAGTGTCCCAGCGGCCGGACAACCATCAGACAGACTGTGCAACCCAGCGGCCGCCCACCATCACACAGACTGAGCGACCCAGCAGCCGGCCCACCATCACACAGACTGAGCTAACTAGCGGCCGGCCCACCATCACACAGACTGAGCAACCCAGCTGCCGGAGAACCATCACACAGACTGAGCGACCCAGCAGCCGGCCCACCGGCACACAGACTGAGCGACCCAACAGCCGGCCCACCCTGACACAGACTGAGCGACCCAGCAACTGGTCCACCATCACACAGACTGAGCAACCCAGCAGCTGGCCCACCATCACACAGACTGAGCGACCCAGCCGCAGTCCCACCATCACACAGCCTGAGCGACCCAGCCGCCGGCCCACCATCACACAGACTGAGCGACCCAGTTGCTGGCCCACCATCACACAGACTGAGCAACCCAGCGGCCCTGCCCACCATCACACAGACTGAGCAACCCAGCTGCCGGCCCACCATCATACAGACTGAGCTACCCAGCAGACGGCCCACCATCACACAGACTGAGCGACCCAGCAGCCGGACAACCATCACACAGACTGAGCAACCCAGCAGCCAGCCCACCATCACACAGACTGAGCGACCCAGCAGCCGGACAACCATCACACAGACTGAGCGACCCAACAGCCGGCCCACCCTGACACAGACTGAGCGACCCAGCGGCCGGCCCACCATAACACAGACTGAGCGACACGGCGGCTGGCCCACCATCACACAGACTGAGTGACCCAGCAGCCGGCCCACCATCACACAGACTGAGCGACCCAACAGCCGGCCCACCATCACACAGACTGAGCGACCCAGCGGCCGGCCCACCATCACACAGACTGAGCGACCCGGCGGCTGGCCCACCATCACACAGACTGAGTGACCCAGCGACCGGCCCACCATCACACAGACTGAGTGACCCAGCAGCCGGCCCATCATCACACAAACTGTGCGACCCATCAGCCGGCCCACCATCACACAGACTGAGTGACCCAGCAGCCGGACAACCATCACACAGACTGAGGGACCCAGCAGCAGGCCCACCATCACACAGACTGAGCGACCCAGCAGCCGGCCCACCATCACACAGACTGAGCAACCCAGCAGCCGGTCCACCATCACACAGACTGAGCGACCCAGCAGCAGGCCCACCATCACACAGCCTGAGCGACCCAGCCGCCGGCCCACCATCACACAGACTGAGCGACCCAGCAGCCGGCCCAGCTTCACACAGACTGAGCAACCCAGCGGCCCGGCCCACCATCACACAGACTGAGCAACCCAGCTGCCGGCCCACCATCACACAGACTGAGCGACCCAGCTGCCGGCCCAGCATCACACAGACTGAGCAACCCAGCGGCTCGGCCCACCATCACACAGACTGAGCAACCCAGCTGCCGTCCCACCATCACACAGATTGAGCGACCCAGCAGCCGGACAACCATCACACAAACTGAACGACCCAGCAGCCGGCCCACCATCACACAGACTGAGCGACCCAGTTGCCGTCCCACCATCACACAGACTGAGCGACCCAGCGGCCCGGCAAACCATCACACAGACTGAGCAACCCTGCTGCCGGCCCACCATCATACAGACTGAGCTACCCAACGGCCGGCCCACCATCACACAGACTGAGCGACACAGCAGCCGGACAACCATCACACAGTCTGAGCGACCCAGCAGTCGGCCCACCATCACACAGAATGAGCGACCCAGAAGCCGGCCCACCATCACACAGACTGAGCGACCCAGCAGCCGGCCCACCATCACACAGACTGAGCGACCCAGCAGCCGGACAACCATCACACAGACTGAGCGACCCAGCAGCCGGCCCACCATCACACAGACTGAGCGACCCAGCAGCAGGACAACCATCACACGGACTGAGCGACCCAGTTGCTGGCCCACCATCACTCAGACTGAGCGACCCAGTGCCCTGGCCCACCATCACACAGACTGAGCAACCCAGCTGCTGGCCCAACATCACACAGACTGAGCTACCCAGCGGCCGGCCCACCATCACACAGACTGAGTGACCCAGCGGCCGGACAACCATCAGACAGACTGTGCGACCCAGCGGCCGCCCACCATCACACAGACTGAGCGACCCAGCAGCCGGCCCACCATCACACAGACTGAACGACCCAGCAGCCCGGCCCACCATCACACAGACTGAGCAACCCTGCGGTTGGCCCACCATCACAGAGACTGAGCGACCCAGCGGCCGGCCCACCATCACACAGACTGAGCGACCTAGCGGCCGGCCCACCATCACACAGACTGAGCAACCCAGCTGCCGGAGAACCATCACACAGACTGAGCGACCCAGCAGCCGGCCCACCATCACACAGACTGAGCGACCCAGCAGCTGGCCCACCATCACACAGACTGAGCGACCCAGCAGCAGTCCCACCATCACACAGACTGAGCGACCCAGGTGGCGGCCCACCATCACACAGACTGAGCAACCCAGCGGCCCGGCCCACCATCACACAGACTGAGCAACCCAGCAGCCGGCCCACCATTATACAGACTGAGCTACCCAGCAGCCGGCCCACCATCACACAGAATGAGCGACCCAGCAGCCGGACAACCATCACACAGACTGAGCAACCCAGCAGCCGGCCCACCATCACACAGACTGAGTGACCCAGCAGCCGGCCCATCATCACACAGACTGAGCGACCCAGCAGCCGGCCCACCATCACACAGACTGAGCGACCCAGCGGCCGGGCCACCATCACACAGACTGAGCGACCCAGCAGCCGGCCCACCATCACACAGACTGAGCAACCCAGCTGCCGGCCCACCATCAAACAGCCTGAGCTACCCAGCAGCTGGCCCACCTTCACACAGACTGAGCGACCCAGCGGCCGGCCCACCGTCAAACAGACTGAGCAACCCAGCTGCCGGCCCACCATCACACAGACTGAGCGACCTAGCAGCCGGACAACCATCACACAGACTGAACGACCCAGCATCCGGCCCACCATCACACAGACTGAGCGACCCAGTTGCCGGCCCACCATCACACAGACTGAGCGACCCAGCGGCCCGGCAATCCATCACACAGACTGAGCAACCCTGCTGCCGGCCCAAAATCATACAGACTGAGCTACCCAGCGGCCAGCCCACCATCACACAGACTGAACGACACAGCAGCCGGACAACCATCACACAGTCTGAGCGACCCAGCAGTCGGCCCACCATCACACAGACTGAGCGACCCAGAAGCCGGCCCACCATCACACAGACTGAGCGACCCAGCAGCCGGCCCACCATCACACAGACTGAGCGACCCAGCAGCCGGACAACCATCACACAGACTGAGTGACCCAGTTGCCGGCCCACCATCACTCAGACTGAGCGACCCAGTGGCCTGGCCCACCATCACACAGACTGAGGAACCCAGCTGCCGGCCCACCATCACACAGACTGAGCTACCCAGCGGCCGGCCCACCATCAAACAGACTGAGTGACCCAGCGGCCGGACAACCATCAGACAGACTGTGCAACCCAGCGGCCGCCCACCATCACACAGACTGAGCGACCCAGCAGCCGGCCCACCATCACACAGACTGAACGACCCAGCAGCCCGGCCCACCATCACACAGACTGAGCGAGCCTGCGGTTGGCCCACCATCACACAGACTGAGCGACCCAGCGGCCGGCCCACCATCACACAGACTGAGCGAACTAGCGGCCGGCCCACCATCACACAGACTGAGCAACCCAGCTGCCGGAGAACCATCACACAGACTGAGCGACCCAGCAGCCGGCCCACCGTCACACAGACTGAGCGACCCAACAGCCGGCCCACCATCACACAGACTGAGCGACCCAGCAGCCGGCCCACCATCACACAGACTGAGCAACCCAGCTGCCGGCCCACCATCAAACAGACTGAGCTACCCAGCGGCTGGCCCACCATCACACAGACTGAGCGACCCAGCGGCCGGACAATCATCACACAGACTGAGCGACCCAGCGGCCGGCCCACCATCACACAGACTGAGTGACCCAGCAGCCAGCCCATCGTCACACAGACTGAGCGACCCAGCAGCCGGCCCACCATCACACAGACTGAGCGACCCAGCGGCCGGCCCACCATCACACAAACTGTGCGACCCATCAGCCGGCCCACCATCACACAGACTGAGCGACCCAGCAACCGGCCCACCATCACACAGACTGAGTGACCCAGCAGCCGGCCCACCGTCACACAGACTGAGCGACCCAACAGCCGGCCCACCCTGACACAGACTGTGCGACCCTGCGGCCGGCCCACCATAACACAGACTGAGCGACCCGGCGGCTGGCCCACCATCACACAGACTGAGTGACCCAGCAGCCGGCCCACCGTCACACAGACTGAGCGACCCAACAGCCGGCCCTCCATCACACAGACTGAGCAACCCAGCGGCCGGCCCACCATCACACAGACTGAGCGAACAGGCGGCTGGCCCACCATCACACAGACTGAGTGACCCAGCGACCGGCCCACCATCACACAGACTGAGTGACCCAGCAGCCGGACAACCATCACACAGACTGAGGGACCCAGCAGCAGGCCCACCATCACACAGACTGAGCGACCCAGCAGCCGGCCCACCATCACACAGACTGAGCAACCCAGCAGCCGGTCCACCATCACACAGACTGAGCGACCCAGAAGCAGGCCCACCATCACACAGCCTGAGCGACCCAGCCGCCGGCCCACCATCACACAGACTGAGCGACCCAGCAGCCGGCCCACCATCACACAGACTGAGCGACCGAGTTGCGGGCCCACCATCACACAGACTGAGCAACCCAGCGGCTCGGCCCACCATCACACAGACTGAGCAGCCCAGCTGCCGGCCCACCATCATACAGACTGAGCTACCCAGCGGACGGCCCACCATAACACAGACTGAGCGACCCAGCAGCCGGACAACCATCACACAGACTGAGCGACCCAGCAGCCTGCCCACCATCACACAGACTGAGTGACCCAGCAGCCATCCCACCGTCACACAGAGTGAGCGACCCAGCGGCCGTCCCACCATCACACAGACTGAGCAACCCAGCTACCGGCCCACCATCAAACAGACTGAGCTACCCAGTGTCCCGGCCCACCATCACAAAGACTGAGCAACACAGCAGCCGGCCCACCATCACACAGACTGAGCTACCCAGCGGCCGGCCCACCATCACACAGACTGAGCGACCCAGCTACCGGCCCACAATAAAACAGACTGAGCTACCCAGCATCCCGGCCCACCATCACACAGACTGAGCAACCCAGGTGCCAGCCCACCATCACACAGACTGAGCAACCCAGCAGCCGGCCCACCATCACACAGACTGAGTGACCCAGCAGAAGGCCAACCATCACACAGCCTGAGCGACCCAGCCACTGGCCCACCATCACACAGACTGAGCGACCCAGCAGCCGGCCCACCATCACACAGACTGAGCGACTCAGTTGCCGGCCCACCATCACACAGATGGAGCGACCCAGCGGCCCGGCCCACCATCACACAGACTGAGCAACCCAGCTACCGGCTCACCATCACACAGACTGAGCTACCCAGCGGCCGGCACACCATCACACAGACTGAGCGACCCAGCAGACGGCCTACCATCACACAGACTGAGCGACCCAGCAGCCGTCCCACCATCACACAGGCTGAACGACCCAGCGGCCGGCCCACCATCACACAGAATGAGTGACCCAGCGGCCCGCCCACCATCACACAGACTAAGGGACCCAGCTGCCGGCCCACTGTCACACAGACTGAGTGGCCCAGCAGCCGGCCCACCATCACACAGTCTGAGCTACCCAGCAGCCGGCCCACTGTCACACAGACTGAGCGACCCAGCAGCCGGCCCACCATCACACAGACTGAGCGACCCAGCAGCCGGCCCACCATCAGACAGACTGAACGACCCAGCGGCCGGCCCACCATCACTCAGACTGAGCGACCAAGCGGCTGGCCCACCATCACACAGACTGAGCGACCCAGCTGCCGGCCCACCATCACACAGACTGAGCTACCCAGCGGTCGGCCCACCATCACACAGACTGAGTGACCCAGCGGCCGGACAACCATCACACAGACTGAGTGACCCAGCGGCCGGACAACCATCACACAGACTGAGCGAGCCAGCAACCGCACAACCATCACACAGACTGAGCGACCCAGCAGCCGGCCCAGCATCACACAGACTGAGCGACCCAGCGGCCGGGCCACCATCACACAGACTGAGCGACCCAGCAGCCGGCCCACCATCACACAGACTGAGCAACCCAGCTGCCGGCCCACCCTCAAACAGACTGAGCTACCCAGCGGCTGGCCCACCATCACACAGACTGAGCGACCCAGCGGCCGGACAACCATCACACAGACTGAGCGACCCAGCGGCCGGCCCACCATCACACAGACTGAGTGACCCAGCAGCCGGCCCACCGTCACACAGACTGAGCGACCCAGCGGCCGGCCCACCATCACACAAACTGTGCGACCCATCAGCCGGCCCACCATCACACAGACTGAGCGACCCAGCAACCGGCCCACCATCACACAGACTGAGCGACTCAGCAGCCGGCCCACCGTCACACAGACTGAGCGACCCAACAGCCGGCCCACCCTGACACAGACTGAGCGACCCATCAGCCGGCCCACCATCACACAGACTGAGTGACCCAGCAGCCGGACAACCATCACACAGACTGAGGGACCCAGCAGCAGGCCCACCATCACACAGACTGAGCGACCCAGCAGCCGGACAACCATCACACAGACTGAGGGACCCAGCAGCAGGCCCACCATCACACAGACTGAGCGACCCAGCAGCCGGCCCACCATCACACAGACTGAGCAACCCAGCAGCCGGTCCACCATCACACAGACTGAGCGACCCAGAAGCAGGCCCACCATCACACAGCCTGAGCGACCCAGCCGCCGGCCCACCATCACACAGACTGAGCGACCCAGCAGCCGGCCCACCATCACACAGACTGAGCGACCGAGCTGCGGGCCCACCATCACACAGACTGAGCAACCCAGCGGCTCGGCCCACCATCACACAGACTGAGCAGCCCAGCTGCCGGCCCACCATCATACAGACTGAGCTACCCAGCGGACGGCCCACCATCACACAGACTGAGCGACCCAGCAGCCGGACAACCATCACACAGACTGAGCGACCCAGCAGCCTGCCCACCATCACACAGACTGAGTGACCCAGCAGCCATCCCACCGTCACACAGAGTGAGCGACCCAGCGGCCGTCCCACCATCACACAGACTGAGCAACCCAGCTACCGGCCCACCATCAAACAGACTGAGCTACCCAGTGTCCCGGCCCACCATCACAAAGACTGAGCAACCCAACAGCCGGCCCACCATCACACAGACTGAGCTACCCAGTGGCCGGCCCACCATCACACAGACTGAGCGACCCAGCTACCGGCCCACCATAAAACAGACTGAGCTACCCAGCATCCCGGCCCACCATCACACAGACTGAGCAACCCAGCTGCCTGCCCACCATCACACAGACTGAGCAACCCAGCAGCCGGCCCACCATCACACAGACTGAGCGACCCAGCAGAAGGCCCACCATCACACAGCCTGAGCGACCCAGCCACTGGCCCACCATCACACAGACTGAGCGACCCAGCAGCTGGCCCACCATCACACAGACTGAGCGACTCAGTTGCCGGCCCACCATCACACAGATGGAGCGACCCAGCGGCCCGGCCCACCATCACACAGACTGAATAAACCAAGTTACCGGCTCACCATCACACAGACTGAGCTACCCAGCGGCCGGCACACCATCACACAGACTGAGCGACCCAGCAGACGGCCCACCATCACACAGACTGAGCGACCCAGCAGCCATCCCACCATCACACAGGCTGAACGACCCAGCGGCCGGCCCACCATCACACAGAATGAGTGACCCAGCGGCCCACCCACCATCACACAGACTAAGCGACCGAGCTGCCGGCCCACTGTCACACAGACTGAGTGACCCAGCAGCCGGCCCACCATCACACAGTCTGAGCTACCCAGCAGCTGGCCCACTGTCACACAGACTGAGCGACCCAGCAGCCGGCCCACCATCACACAGACTGAGCGACCCAGCAGCCGGCCCACCATCAGACAGACTGAACGACCCAGCGGCCGGCCCACCATCACTCAGACTGAGCGACTAAGCGGCTGGCCCACCATCACACAGACTGAGCGACCCAGCTGCCGGCCCACCATCACACAGACTGAGCTACCCAGCGGTCGGCCCACCATCACACAGACTGAGTGACCCAGCGGCCGGACAACCATCACACAGACTGAGTGACCCAGCGGCCGGACCACCATCACACAGACTGAGCGAGCCAGCAACCGCACAACCATCACACAGACTGAGCGACCCAGCAGCCGGCCCAGCATCACACAGACTGAGCAACCCAGCGGCCCGGCCCAGCATCACACAGACTAAGCAACCCAGCTGCCGGCCCACCATCACACAGACTGAGCGACCCAGCAGCCGGCCCAGCATCACACAGACTGAGCAACCCAGCGGCCCGGCCCACCATCAAACAGACTGAGCAACCCAGCTGCCGGCCCACCATCACACAGACTGAGCGACCCAGCAGCCGGACAACCATCACACAGACTGAACGACCCAGCATCCGGCCCACCATCACACAGACTGAGCGACCCAGTTGCCGGCCCACCATCACACAGACTGAGCAACCCAGCGGCCCGGCAAACCATCACACAGACTGAGCAACCCTGCTGCCGGCCCAAAATCATACAGACTGAGCTACCCAGCGGCCGGCCCACCATCACACAGACTGAGCGACACAGCAGCCGGACAACCATCACACAGTCTGAGCGACCCAGCAGTCGGCCCACCATCACACAGACTGAGCGACCCAGAAGCCGGCCCACCATCACACAGACTGAGCGACCCAGCAGCCGGCCCACCATCACACAGACTGAGCGACCCAGCAGCCGGACAACCATCACACAGACTGAGCGACCCAGTTGCCGGCCCACCATCACTCAGACTGAGTGACCCAGCAGCCGGCCCACCGTCACACAGACTGAGCGACCCAGCGGCCGGCCCACCATCACACAAACTGTGCGACCCATCAGCCGGCCCACCATCACACAGACTGAGTGACCCAGCAACCGGCCCACCATCACACAGACTGAGCGACTCAGCAGCCGGCCCACCGTCACACAGACTGAGCGACCCAACAGCCGGCCCACCCTGACACAGACTGAGCGACCCATCAGCCGGCCCACCATCACACAGACTGAGTGACCCAGCAGCCGGACAACCATCACACAGACTGAGGGACCCAGCAGCAGGCCCACCATCACACAGACTGAGCGACCCAGCAGCCGGACAACCATCACACAGACTGAGGGACCCAGCAGCAGGCCCACCATCACACAGACTGAGCGACCCAGCAGCCGGCCCACCATCACACAGACTGAGCAACCCAGCAGCCGGTCCACCATCACACAGACTGAGCGACCCAGAAGCAGGCCCACCATCACACAGCCTGAGCGACCCAGCCGCCGGCCCACCATCACACAGACTGAGCGACCCAGCAGCCGGCCCACCATCACACAGACTGAGCGACCGAGCTGCGGGCCCACCATCACACAGACTGAGCAACCCAGCGGCTCGGCCCACCATCACACAGACTGAGCAGCCCAGCTGCCGGCCCACCATCATACAGACTGAGCTACCCAGCGGACGGCCCACCATCACACAGACTGAGCGACCCAGCAGCCGGACAACCATCACACAGACTGAGCGACCCAGCAGCCTGCCCACCATCACACAGACTGAGTGACCCAGCAGCCATCTCACCGTCACACAGAGTGAGCGACCCAGCGGCCGTCCCACCATCACACAGACTGAGCAACCCAGCTACCGGCCCACCATCAAACAGACTGAGCTACCCAGTGTCCCGGCCCACCATCACAAAGACTGAGCAACCCAACAGCCGGCCCACCATCACACAGACTGAGCTACCCAGTGGCCGGCCCACCATCACACAGACTGAGCGACCCAGCTACCGGCCCACCATAAAACAGACTGAGCTACCCAGCATCCCGGCCCACCATCACACAGACTGAGCAACCCAGCTGCCAGCCCACCATCACACAGACTGAGCAACCCAGCAGCCGGCCCACCATCACACAGACTGAGCGACCCAGCAGAAGGCCCACCATCACACAGCCTGAGCGACCCAGCCACTGGCCCACCATCACACAGACTGAGCGACCCAGCAGCTGGCCCACCATCACACAGACTGAGCGACTCAGTTGCCGGCCCACCATCACACAGATGGAGCGACCCAGCGGCCCGGCCCACCATCACACAGACTGAATAAACCAAGTTACCGGCTCACCATCACACAGACTGAGCTACCCAGCGGCCGGCACACCATCACACAGACTGAGCGACCCAGCAGACGGCCCACCATCACACAGACTGAGCGACCCAGCAGCCATCCCACCATCACACAGGCTGAACGACCCAGCGGCCGGCCCACCATCACACAGAATGAGTGACCCAGCGGCCCACCCACCATCACACAGACTAAGCGACCGAGCTGCCGGCCCACTGTCACACAGACTGAGTGACCCAGCAGCCGGCCCACCATCACACAGTCTGAGCTACCCAGCAGCTGGCCCACTGTCACACAGACTGAGCGACCCAGCAGCCGGCCCACCATCACACAGACTGAGCGACCCAGCAGCCGGCCCACCATCAGACAGACTGAACGACCCAGCGGCCGGCCCACCATCACTCAGACTGAGCGACTAAGCGGCTGGCCCACCATCACACAGACTGAGCGACCCAGCTGCCGGCCCACCATCACACAGACTGAGCTACCCAGCGGTCGGCCCACCATCACACAGACTGAGTGACCCAGCGGCCGGACAACCATCACACAGACTGAGTGACCCAGCGGCCGGACCACCATCACACAGACTGAGCGAGCCAGCAACCGCACAACCATCACACAGACTGAGCGACCCAGCAGCCGGCCCAGCATCACACAGACTGAGCAACCCAGCGGCCCGGCCCAGCATCACACAGACTAAGCAACCCAGCTGCCGGCCCACCATCACACAGACTGAGCGACCCAGCAGCCGGCCCAGCATCACACAGACTGAGCAACCCAGCGGCCCGGCCCACCATCAAACAGACTGAGCAACCCAGCTGCCGGCCCACCATCACACAGACTGAGCGACCCAGCAGCCGGACAACCATCACACAGACTGAACGACCCAGCATCCGGCCCACCATCACACAGACTGAGCGACCCAGTTGCCGGCCCACCATCACACAGACTGAGCAACCCAGCGGCCCGGCAAACCATCACACAGACTGAGCAACCCTGCTGCCGGCCCAAAATCATACAGACTGAGCTACCCAGCGGCCGGCCCACCATCACACAGACTGAGCGACACAGCAGCCGGACAACCATCACACAGTCTGAGCGACCCAGCAGTCGGCCCACCATCACACAGACTGAGCGACCCAGAAGCCGGCCCACCATCACACAGACTGAGCGACCCAGCAGCCGGCCCACCATCACACAGACTGAGCGACCCAGCAGCCGGACAACCATCACACAGACTGAGCGACCCAGTTGCCGGCCCACCATCACTCAGACTGAGCGACCCAGTGGCCTGGCCCACCATCACACAGACTGAGGAACCCAGCTGCCGGCCCACCATCACACAGACTGAGCTACCCAGCGGCCGGCCCACCATCAAACAGACTGAGTGACCCAGCGGCCGGACAACCATCAGACAGACTGTGCAACCCAGCGGCCGCCCACCATCACACAGACTGAGCGACCCAGCAGCCGGCCCACCATCACACAGACTGAACGACCCAGCAGCCCGGCCCACCATCACACAGACTGAGCAAGCCTGCGGTTGGCCCACCATCACACAGACTGAGCGACCCAGCGGCCGGCCCACCATCACACAGACTGAGCGAACTAGCGGCCGGCCCACCATCACACAGACTGAGCAACCCAGCTGCCGGAGAACCATCACACAGACTGAGCGACCCAGCAGCCGGCCCACCGTCACACAGACTGAGCGACCCAACAGCCGGCCCACCCTGACACAGACTGAGCGACCCAGCAACTGGTCCACCATCACACAGACTGAGCAACCCAGCAGCTGGCCCACCATCACACAGACTGAGCGACCCAGCCGCAGTCCCACCATCACACAGCCTGAGCAACCCTGCTGCCGGCCCAAAATCATACAGACTGAGCTACCCAGCGGCCGGCCCACCATCACACAGACTGAGCGACACAGCAGCCGGACAACCATCACACAGTCTGAGCGACCCAGCAGTCGGCCCACCATCACACAGACTGAGCGACCCAGAAGCCGGCCCACCATCACACAGACTGAGCAACCCAGCAGCCGGCCCACCATCACACAGACTGAGCGACCCAGCAGCCGGACAACCATCACACAGACTGAGCGACCCAGTTGCCGGCCCACCATCACTCAGACTGAGCGACCCAGTGGCCTGGCCCACCATCACACAGACTGAGGAACCCAGCTGCCGGCCCACCATCACACAGAATGAGCTACCCAGCGGCCGGCCCACCATCAAACAGACTGAGTGACCCAGCGGCCGGACAACCATCAGACAGACTGTGCAACCCAGCGGCCGCCCACCATCACACAGACTGAGCGACCCAGCAGCCGGCCCACCATCACACAGACTGAACGACCCAGCAGCCCGGCCCACCATCACACAGACTGAGCGAGCCTGCGGTTGGCCCACCATCACACAGACTGAGCGACCCAGCGGCCGGCCCACCATCACACAGACTGAGCGAACTAGCGGCCGGCCCACCATCACACAGACTGAGCAACCCAGCTGCCGGAGAACCATCACACAGACTGAGCGACCCAGCAGCCGGCCCACCGTCACACAGACTGAGCGACCCAACAGCCGGCCCACCCTGACACAGACTGAGCGACCCAGCAACTGGTCCACCATCACACAGACTGAGCAACCCAGCAGCTGGCCCACCATCACACAGACTGAGCGACCCAGCCGCAGTCCCACCATCACACAGCCTGAGCGACCCAGCCGCCGGCCCACCATCACACAGACTGAGCGACCCAGTTGCCGGCCCACCATCACACAGACTGAGCAACCCAGTGGCCTGGCCCACCATCACACAGACTGAGCAACCCAGCTGCCGGCCCACCATCATACAGACTGAGCTACCCAGCAGACGGCCCACCATCACACAGACTGAGCGACCCAGCAGCCGGACAACCATCACACAGACTGAGCAACCCAGCAGCCAGCCCACCATCACACAGACTGAGCGACCCAGCAGCCGGCCCACCATCACACAGACTGAGCGACCCAGCAGCCGGCCCACCGTCACACAGACTGAGCGACCCAGCGGCCGGGCCACCATCACACAGACTGAGCGACCCAGCGGCCGGACAACCATCACACAGACTGAGCGACCCAGCGGCCGGCCCACCATCACACAGACTGAGTGACCCAGCAGCCAGCCCATCGTCACACAGACTGAGCGACCCAGCAGCCGGCCCACCGTCACACAGACTGAGCGACCCAGCGGCCGGCCCACCATCACACAAACTGTGCGACCCATCAGCTGGCCCACCATCACACAGACTGAGCGACCCAGCAACTGGCCCACCATCACACAGACTGAGTGACTCAGCAGCCAGCCCACCGTCACACAGACTGAGCGACCCAACAGCCGGCCCACCCTGACACAGACTGAGCGAACCAGCGGCCGGCCCACCATAACACAGACTGAGCGACACGGCGGCTGGCCCACCATCACACAGACTGAGTGACCCAGCAGCCGGCCCACCATCACACAGACTGAGCGACCCAACAGCCGGCCCACCATCACACAGACTGAGCGACCCAGCAGCCGGCCCACCATCACACAGACTGAGCGACCCGGCGGCTGGCCCACCATCACACAAACTGTGCAACCCATCAGCCGGCCCACCATCACACAGACTGAGTGACCCAGCAGCCGGACAACCATCACACAGACTGAGGGACCCAGCAGCAGGCCCACCATCACACAGACTGAGCAACCCAGCAGCCGGTCCACCATCACACAGACTGAGCGACCCAGCAGCGGGCCCACCATCACACAGCCTGAGCAACCCAGCCGCCGGCCCACCATCACACAGACTGAGCGACCCAGCAGCCGGCCCAGCATCACACAGACTGAGCAACCCAGCGGCCCGGCCCACCATCACACAGACTGAGCAACCCAGCTGCCGGCCCACCATCACACAGACTGAGCGACCCAGCTGCCGGCCCAGCATCACAGAGACTGAGCAACCCAGCGGCTCGGCCCACCATCACACAGATTGAGCAACCCAGCTGCCGGCCCACCATCACACAGACTGAGCGACCCAGCAGCCGGCCCACCATCACAAAGACTGAGCGACCCAGTTGCCGGCCCACCATCACACAGACTGAGCGACCCAGCGGCCCGGCAAACCATCACACAGACTGAGCAACCCTGCTTCCGGCCCACCATCATACAGACTGAGCTACCCAACGGCCGGCCCACCATCACACAGACTGAGCGACCCAGCAACCGGCCCACCATCACACAGACTGAGTGACCCAGCGGCCGGCCCACCATCACACAAACTGTGCGACCCATCAGCCGGCCCACCATCACACAGACTGAGTGACCCAGCAGCCGGACAACCATCACACAGACTGAGGGACCCAGCAGCAGGCCCACCATCACACAGACTGAGCGACCCAGCAGCCGGCCCACCATCACACAGACTGAGCAACCCAGCAGCCGGTCCACCATCACACAGACTGAGCGAACCAGCAGCAGGCCCACCATCACACAGCCTGAGCAACCCAGCCGCCGGCCCACCATCACACAGACTGAGCGACCCAGCAGCCGGCCCAGCATCACACAGACTGAGCAATCCAGCGGCCCGGCCCACCATCACACAGACTGAGCAATCCAGCTGCCGGCCCACCATCACACAGACTGAGCGACCCAGCTGCCGGCCCAGCATCACACAGACTGAGTGACCCAGCGACCGGCCCACCATCACACAGACTGAGTGACCCAGCGGCCGGCCCACCATCACACAAACTGTGCGACCCATCAGCCGGCCCACCATCACACAGACTGAGTGACCCAGCGACCGGCCCACCATCACACAGACTGAGTGACCCAGCGGCCGGCCCACCATCACACAAACTGTGCGACCCATCAGCCGGCCCACCATCACACAGACTGAGTGACCCAGCAGCCGGACAACCATCACACAGACTGAGGGACCCAGCAGCAGGCCCACCATCACACAGACTGAGCGACCCAGCAGCCGGCCCACCATCACACAGACTGAGCAACCCAGCAGCCGGTCCACCATCACACAGACTGAGCGACCCAGCAGCAGGCCCACCATCACACAGCCTGAGCAACCCAGCCGCCGGCCCACCATCACACAGACTGAGCGACCCAGCAGCCGGCCCAGCATCACACAGACTGAGCGACCCAGTGGCCCGGCCCACCATCACACAGACTGAGCAACCCAGCTGCCGGCCCACCATCACACAGACTGAGCGACCCAGCTGCCGGCCCAGCATCACAGAGACTGAGCAACCCAGCGGCTCGGCCCACCATCACACAGACTGAGCAACCCAGCTGCCGCCCCACCATCACACAGACTGAGCGACCCAGCAGCCGGACAACCATCACACAGACTGAACGACCCAGCAGCCGGCCCACCATCACACAGACTGAGCGACCCAGTTGCCGGCCCACCATCACACAGACTGAGCGACCCAGCGGCCCAGCAAACCATCACACAGACTGAGCAACCCTACTGCCGGCCCACCATCATACAGACTGAGCTACCCAACGGCCGGCCCACCATCACACAGACTGAGCGACACAGCAGCCGGACAACCATCACACAGTCTGAGCGACCCAGCAGTCGGCCCACCATCACACAGACTGAGCGACCCAGAAGCCGGCCCACCATCACACAGACTGAGCGACCCAGCAGCCGGCCCACCATCACACAGACTGAGCGACCCAGCAGCCGGACAACCATCACACAGACTGAGCGACCCAGCAGCCGGCCCATCATCACACAGACTGAGCGACCCAGCAGCCGGACAACCATCACACAGACTGAGCGACCCAGTTGCTGGCCCACCATCACACAGACTGAGCAACCCAGTGGCCCGGCCCACCATCACACAGACTGAGCGACCCAGCAGCCGGACAACCATCACACAGACTGAGCGACCCAGCAGCCGGACCACCATCACACAGACTGAGCGACCCAGCAGCCGGACAACCATCACACAGACTGAGCGACCCAGTTGCCGGCCCACCATCACACAGACTGAGCAACCCAGCGGCCCGGCCCACCATCACACAGACTGAGCAACCCAGCTGCCGGCCCACCATCATACAGACTGAGCTACCCAGCAGCCGGCCCACCATCACACAGACTGAGCGACCCAGCAGCCAGACAACCATCACACAGACTGAGCGACCCAGCAGCCAGCCCACCATCACACAGACTGAGCGACCCAGGAGCCGGCCCACCATCACACAGACTGGGCGACCCAGCAGCCGGCCCACCGTCACACAGACTGAGCGACCCAGCGGCCGGGCCACCATCACTCAGACTGAGCGACCCAGCAGCCGGCCCACCATCACACAGACTGAGCAACCCAGCTGCCTGCCCACCATCAAACAGACTGAGCTACCCAGCGGCTGGCCCACCATCACACAGACTGAGCGACCCAGCGGCCGGACAACCATCACACAGACTGAGCGACCCAACAGCCAGCCCACCCTGACACAGACTGAGCGACCCAGGGCCGGCCCACCATAACACAGACTGAGCGACACGGCGGCTGGCCCACCATCACATAGACTGAGTGACCCAGCATCCGGCCCACCATCACACAGACTGAGCGACCCAACAGCCGGCCCACCATCACACAGACTGAGCGACCCAGCGGCCGGCCCACCATCACACAGACTGAGCGACCCGGCGGCTGGCCCACCATCACACAGACTGAGTGAACCAGCGACCGGCCCACCATCACACAGACTGAGTGACCCAGCGGCCGGCCCATCATCACACAAACTGTGCGACCCATCAGCCGGCCCACCATCACACAGACTGAGTGACCCAGCAGCCGGACAACCATCACACAGACTGAGGGACCCAGCAGCAGGCCCACCATCACACAGACTGAGCGACCCAGCAGCCGGCCCACCATCACACAGACTGAGCAACCCAGCAGCCGGTCCACCATCACACAGACTGAGCGACCCAGCAGCAGGCCAACCATCACACAGCCTGAGCGACCCAGCCGCCGGCCCACCATCACACAGACTGAGCGACCCAGCAGCCGGCCCAGCTTCACACAGACTGAGCAACCCAGCGGCCCGGCCCACCATCACACAGACTGAGCAACCCAGCTGCCGGCCCACCATCACACAGACTGAGCGACCCAGCTGCCGGCCCAGCATCACACAGACTGAGCAACCCAGCGGCTCGGCCCACCATCACACAGACTGAGCAACCCAGCTGCCGGCCCACCATCACACAGACTGAGCGACCCAGCAGCCGGACAACCATCACACAGACTGAACGACCCAGCAGCCGGCCCACCATCACACAGACTGAGCGACCCAGTTGCCGGCCCACCATCACACAGACTGAGCGACCCAGCTGCCCGGCAAACCATCACACAGACTGAGCAACCCTGCTGCCGGCCCACCATCATACAGACTGAGCTACCCAACGGCCGGCCCACCATCACACAGACTGAGCGACACAGCAGCCGGACAACCATCACACAGTCTGAGCGACCCAGCAGTCGGCCCACCATCACACAGAATGAGCGACCCAGAAGCCGGCCCACCATCACACAGACTGAGCGACCCAGCAGCCGGCCCACCATCACACAGACTGAGCGACCCAGCAGCCGGACAACCATCACACAGACTGAGAGACCCAGCAGCCGGCCCACCATCACACAGACTGAGCGACCCAGCAGCCGGACAACCATCACACAGACTGAGCGACCCAGTTGCTGGCCCACCATCACTCAGACTGAGCGACCCAGTGCCCTGGCCCACCATCACACAGACTGAGCAACCCAGCTGCTGGCCCAACATCACACAGACTGAGCTACCCAGCGGCCGGCCCACCATCACACAGACTGAGTGACCAAGCGGCCGGACAACCATCAGACAGACTGTGCGACCCAGCGGCCGCCCACCATCACACAGACTGAGCGACCCAGCAGCCGGCCCACCATCACAAAGACTGAACGACCCAGCAGCCCGGCCCACCATCACACAGACTGAGCGACCCTGCGGTTGGCCCACCATCACAGAGACTGAGCGACCCAGCGGCCGGCCCACCATCACACAGACTGAGCGACCTAGCGGCCGGCCCACCATCACACAGACTGAGCAACCCAGCTGCCGGAGAACCATCACACAGACTGAGCGACCCAGCAGCCGGCCCACCATCACACAGACTGAGCGACCCAGCAACTGGTCCACCATCACACAGACTGAGTGACCCAGCAGCCGGCCCACCATCACACAGACTGAGCGACCCAACAGCCGGCCCACCATCACACAGACTGAGCGACCCAGCAGCCGGCCCACCATCACACAGACTGAGCGACCCGGCGGCTGGCCCACCATCACACAAACTGTGCGACCCATCAGCCGGCCCACCATCATACAGACTGAGTGACCCAGCAGCCGGACAACCATCACACAGACTGAGGGACCCAGCAGCAGGCCCACCATCACACAGACTGAGCGACCCAGCAGCCGGCCCACCATCACACAGACTGAACAACCCAGCAGCCGGTCCACCATCACACAGACTGAGCGACCCAGCAGCGGGCCCACCATCACACAGCCTGAGCAACCCAGCCGCCAGCCCACCATCACACAGACTGAGTGACCCAGCAGCCGGCCCAGCATCACACAGACTGAGCAACCCAGCGGCCCGGCCCACCATCACACAGACTGAGCAACCCAGCTGCCGGCCCACCATCACACAGACTGAGCGACCCAGCTGCCGGCCCAGCATCACAGAGACTGAGCAACCCAGCGGCTCGGCCCACCATCACACAGACTGAGCAACCCAGCTGCCGGCCCACCATCACACAGACTGAGCGACCCAGCAGCCGGACAACCATCACACAGACTGAACGACCCAGCAGCCGGCCCACCATCACAAAGACTGAGCGACCCAGTTGCCAGCCCACCATCACACAGACTGAGCGACCCAGCGGCCCGGCAAACCATCACACAGACTGAGCAACCCTGCTGCCGGCCCACCATCATACAGACTGAGCTACCCAATGGCCGGCCCACCATCACACAGACTGAGCGACCCAGCAACCGGCCCACCATCACACAGACTGAGTGACCCAGCGGCCGGCCCACCATCACACAAACTGTGCGACCCATCAGCCGGCCCACCATCACACAGACTGAGTGACCCAGCAGCCGGACAACCATCACACAGACTGAGGGACCCAGCAGCAGGCCCACCATCACACAGACTGAGCGACCCAGCAGCCGGCCCACCATCACACAGACTGAGCAACCCACCAGCCGGTCCACCATCACACAGACTGAGCGAACCAGCAGCAGGCCCACCATCACACAGCCTGAGCAACCCAGCCGCCGGCCCACCATCACACAGACTGAGCGACCCAGCAGCCGGCCCAGCATCACACAGACTGAGCAATCCAGCGGCCCGGCCCACCATCACACAGACTGAGCAATCCAGCTGCCGGCGCACCATCACACAGACTGAGCGACCCAGCTGCCGGCCCAGCATCACACAGACTGAGTGACCCAGCGACCGGCCCACCATCACACAGACTGAGTGACCCAGCGGCCGGCACACCATCACACAAACTGTGCGACCCATCAGCCGGCCCACCATCACACAGAATGAGTGACCCAGCGACCGGCCCACCATCACACAGACTGAGTGACCAAGCGGCCGGCCCACCATCACACAAACTGTGTGACCCATCAGCCGGCCCACCATCACACAGACTGAGTGACCCAGCAGCCGGACAACCATCACACAGACTGAGGGACCCAGCAGCAGGCCCACCATCACACAGACTGAGCGACCCAGCAGCCGGCCCACCATCACACAGACTGAGCAACCCAGCAGCCGGTCCACCATCACACAGACTGAGCGACCCAGCAGCAGGCCCACCATCACACAGCCTGAGCAACCCAGCCACCGGCCCACCATCACACAGACTGAGCGACCCAGCAGCCGGCCCAGCCTCACACAGACTGAGCGACCCAGCGGCCCGGCCCACCATCACACAGACTGAGCAACCCAGCTGCCGGCCCACCATCACACAGACTGAGCGACCCAGCTGCCGGCCCAGCATCACAGAGACTGAGCAACCCAGCGGCTCGGCCCACCATCACACAGACTGAGCAACCCAGCCGCCGGCCCACCATCACACAGACTGAGTGACCCAGCAGCCGGACAACCATCACACAGACTGAGCGACCCAGCAGCCGGCCCACCGTCACACAGACTGAGCGACCCAGCAGCCGGCCCACAATCACACAGACTGTGCGACCTGGCGGCTGGGCCACCATCACACAGACTGAGCGACCCAGCGACCAGCCCACCATCACACAGACTGAGTGTCCCAGCGGGCCGGCCCACCATCACACAAGCTGTGCGACCCATGAGCCGGCCCACCATCACACAGACTGAGCGACCCAGCAGCCGGAGAACCATCACACAGACTGTACGACCCAGCAGCCGGCCCACCATCACACAGACTGAGCGACCCAGCAGCAGGCCCACCATCACACAACCTGAGCGACCCAGCCGCCGGCCCACCATCACACAGACTGAGCTACCCAGCGGACGGCCCACCATCACACAGACTGAGCGACCCAGCAGCCGGACAACCATCACACAGACTGAGCGACCCAGCAGCCTGCCCAACATCACAAAGTCTGAGCTACCCAGCAGCTGGCCCACCGTCACACAGACTGAGCGACCCAGCAGCCGGCCCACCATCACACAAACTGAGCGACCCAGCAGCCGGCCCACCATCAGACAGACTGAACGACCCAGCGGCCGGCCCACCATCACTCAGACTGAGCGACCCAGCTGCCGGCCCACCATCACACAGACTGAGCTACCCAGCGGACGGCCCACCATCACACAGACTGAGCGACCCAGCAGCCGGCCCAGCATCACACAGACTGAGCAACCCAGCGGCCCGGCCCACCATCACACAGACTGAGCAACCCAGCTGCCGGCCCACCATCACACAGACTGAGCGACCCAGCTGCCGGCCCAGCATCACAGAGACTGAGCAACCCAGCGGCTCGGCCCACCATCACACAGATTGAGCAACCCAGCTGCCGGCCCACCCTCACACAGACTGAGCGACCCAGCAGCCGGACAACCATCACACAGACTGAACGACCCAGCAGCCGGCCCACCATCACAAAGACTGAGCGACCCAGTTGCCGGCCCACCATCACACAGACTGAGCGACCCAGCGGCCCGGCAAACCATCACACAGACTGAGCAACCCTGCTTCCGGCCCACCATCATACAGACTGAGCTACCCAACGGCCGGCCCACCATCACACAGACTGAGCGACCCAGCAACCGGCCCACCATCACACAGACTGAGTGACCCAGCGGCCGGCCCACCATCACACAAACTGTGCGACCCATCAGCCGGCACACCATCACACAGACTGAGTGACCCAGCAGCCGGACAACCATCACACAGACTGAGGGACCCAGCAGCAGGCCCACCATCACACAGACTGAGCGACCCAGCAGCCGGCCCACCATCACACAGACTGAGCAACCCAGCAGCCGGTCCACCATCACACAGACTGAGCGAACCAGCAGCAGGCCCACCATCACACAGCCTGAGCAACCCAGCCGCCGGCCCACCATCACACAGACTGAGCGACCCAGCAGCCGGCCCAGCATCACACAGACTGAGCAATCCAGCGGCCCGGCCCACCATCACACAGACTGAGCAATCCAGCTGCCGGCCCACCATCACACAGACTGAGCGACCCAGCTGCCGGCCCAGCATCACACAGACTGAGTGACCCAGCGACCGGCCCACCATCACACAGACTGAGTGACCCAGCGGCCGGCCCACCATCACACAAACTGTGCGACCCATCAGCCGGCCCACCATCACACAGACTGAGTGACCCAGCGACCGGCCCACCATCACACAGACTGAGTGACCCAGCGGCCGGCCCACCATCACACAAACTGTGCGACCCATCAGCCGGCCCACCATCACACAGACTGAGTGACCCAGCAGCCGGACAACCATCACACAGACTGAGGGACCCAGCAGCAGGCCCACCATCACACAGACTGAGCGACCCAGCAGCCGGCCCACCATCACACAGACTGAGCAACCCAGCAGCCGGTCCACCATCACACAGACTGAGCGACCCAGCAGCAGGCCCACCATCACACAGCCTGAGCAACCCAGCCGCCGGCCCACCATCACACAGACTGAGCGACCCAGCAGCCGGCCCAGCATCACACAGACTGAGCGACCCAGTGGCCCGGCCCACCATCACACAGACTGAGCAACCCAGCTGCCGGCCCACCATCACACAGACTGAGCGACCCAGCTGCCGGCCCAGCATCACAGAGACTGAGCAACCCAGCGGCTCGGCCCACCATCACACAGACTGAGCAACCCAGCTGCCGCCCCACCATCACACAGACTGAGCGACCCAGCAGCCGGACAACCATCACACAGACTGAACGACCCAGCAGCCGGCCCACCATCACACAGACTGAGCGACCCAGTTGCCGGCCCACCATCACACAGACTGAGCGACCCAGCGGCCCAGCAAACCATCACACAGACTGAGCAACCCTACTGCCGGCCCACCATCATACAGACTGAGCTACCCAACGGCCGGCCCACCATCACACAGACTGAGCGACACAGCAGCCGGACAACCATCACACAGTCTGAGCGACCCAGCAGTCGGCCCACCATCACACAGACTGAGCGACCCAGAAGCCGGCCCACCATCACACAGACTGAGCGACCCAGCAGCCGGCCCACCATCACACAGACTGAGCGACCCAGCAGCCGGACAACCATCACACAGACTGAGCGACCCAGCAGCCGGCCCATCATCACACAGACTGAGCGACCCAGCAGCCGGACAACCATCACACAGACTGAGCGACCCAGTTGCTGGCCCACCATCACACAGACTGAGCAACCCAGTGGCCCGGCCCACCATCACACAGACTGAGCGACCCAGCAGCCGGACAACCATCACACAGACTGAGCGACCCAGCAGCCGGACCACCATCACACAGACTGAGCGACCCAGCAGCCGGACAACCATCACACAGACTGAGCGACCCAGTTGCCGGCCCACCATCACACAGACTGAGCAACCCAGTGGCCCGGCCCACCATCACACAGACTGAGCAACCCAGCTGCCGGCCCACCATCATACAGACTGAGCTACCCAGCAGCCGGCCCACCATCACACAGACTGAGCGACCCAGCAGCCGGACAACCATCACACAGACTGAGTGACCCAGCAGCCAGCCCACCATCACACAGACTGAGCGACCCAGGAGCCGGCCCACCATCACACAGACTGGGCGACCCAGCAGCCGGCCCACCGTCACACAGACTGAGCGACCCAGCGGCCGGGCCACCATCACTCAGACTGAGCGACCCAGCAGCCGGCCCACCATCACACAGACTGAGCAACCCAGCTGCCTGCCCACCATCAAACAGACTGAGCTACCCAGCGGCTGGCCCACCATCACACAGACTGAGCGACCCAGCGGCCGGACAACCATCACACAGACTGAGCGACCCAACAGCCGGCCCACCCTGACACAGACTGAGCGACCCAGCGGCCGGCCCACCATAACACAGACTGAGCGACACGGCGGCTGGCCCACCATCACACAGACTGAGTTACCCAGCAGCCGGCCCACCATCACACAGACTGAGCGACCCAACAGCCGGCCCACCATCACACAGACTGAGCGACCCAGCGGCCGGCCCACCATCACACAGACTGAGCGACCCGGCGGCTGGCCCACCATCACACAGACTGAGTGACCCAGCGACCGGCCCACCATCACACAGACTGAGTGACCCAGCGGCCGGCCCATCATCACACAAACTGTGCGACCCATCAGCCGGCCCACCATCACACAGACTGAGTGACCCAGCAGCCGGACAACCATCACACAGACTGAGGGACCCAGCAGCAGGCCCACCATCACACAGACTGAGCGACCCAGCAGCCGGCCCACCATCACACAGACTGAGCAACCCAGCAGCCGGTCCACCATCACACAGACTGAGCGACCCAGCAGCAGGCCCACCATCACACAGCCTGAGCAACCCAGCCACCGGCCCACCATCACACAGACTGAGCGACCCAGCAGCCGGCCCAGCCTCACACAGACTGAGCGACCCAGCGGCCCGGCCCACCATCACACAGACTGAGCAACCCAGCTGCCGGCCCACCATCACACAGACTGAGCGACCCAGCTGCCGGCCCAGCATCACAGAGACTGAGCAACCCAGCGGCTCGGCCCACCATCACACAGACTGAGCAACCCAGCCGCCGGCCCACCATCACACAGACTGAGTGACCCAGCAGCCGGACAACCATCACACAGACTGAGCGACCCAGCAGCCGGCCCACCGTCACACAGACTGAGCGACCCAGCAGCCGGCCCACAATCACACAGACTGTGCGACCTGGCGGCTGGGCCACCATCACACAGACTGAGCGACCCAGCGACCAGCCCACCATCACACAGACTGAGTGACCCAGCGGGCCGGCCCACCATCACACAAGCTGTGCGACCCATGAGCCGGCCCACCATCACACAGACTGAGCGACCCAGCAGCCGGAGAACCATCACACAGACTGTACGACCCAGCAGCCGGCCCACCATCACACAGACTGAGCGACCCAGCAGCAGGCCCACCATCACACAACCTGAGCGACCCAGCCGCCGGCCCACCATCACACAGACTGAGCTACCCAGCGGACGGCCCACCATCACACAGACTGAGCGACCCAGCAGCCGCACAACCATCACACAGACTGAGCGACCCAGCAGCCTGCCCACCATCACAAAGTCTGAGCTACCCAGCAGCCGGCCCACCGTCACACAGACTGAGCGACCCAGCAGCCGGCCCACCATCACACAAACTGAGCGACCCAGCAGCCGGCCCACCATCAGACAGACTGAACGACCCAGCGGCCGGCCCACCATCACTCAGACTGAGCGACCCAGCTGCCGGCCCACCATCATACAGACTGAGCTACCCAGCGGACGGCCCACCATCACACAGACTGAGCGACCCAGCAGCCGGACAACCATCACACAGACTGAGCGACCCAGCAGCCTGCCCACCATCCCACAGACTGAGTGACCCAGCAGCCGTCCCACCGTCACACAGAGTGAGCGACCCAGCGGCCGTCCCACCATCACACAGACTGAGCAACCCAGCTACCGGCCCACCATCAAACAGACTGAGCTACCCAGCATCCCGGCCCACCATCACACAGACTGAGCAACCCAGCAGCCGGCCCACCATCACACAGACTGAGCTACCCAGCGGCCGGCCCACCATCACACAGACTGAGCGACCCAGCTACCGGCCCACCATAAAACAGACTGAGCTACCCAGTGTCCCGGCCCACCATCACACAGACTGAGCAACCCAGCTGCCAGCCCACCATCACACAGACTGAGCAACCCAGCAGCCGGACCACCATCACACAGACTGAGCGACCAAGCAGAAGGCCCACCATCACACAGCCTGAGCGACCCAGCCACCGGCCCACCATCACACAGACTGAGTGACCCAGCAGCCGGCCCACCATCACACAGACTGAGCGACTCAGTTGCCGGCCCACCATCACACAGATGGAGCGACCCAGCGGCCCGGCCCACCATCACACAGACTGAGCATCCCAGCTACCGGCTCACCATCACACAGACTGAGCTACCCAGCGGCCGGCCCACCATCACACAGACTGAGCGACCCAGCAGACGGCCCACCATCACACAGACTGAGCGACCCAGCAGCCGGCCCACCATCACACAGACTGAACGACCCAGCGGCCGGCCCACCATCACACAGAATGAGTGACCCAGCGGCCCGCCCACCATCACACAGACTGAGCGACCCAGCTGCCGGCCCACCATCAAACAGACTGAGCTACCCAGCGGCCGGCCCACCATCACACAGACTGAGTGACCCAGCGGCCGGACAACCATCACACAGACTGAGTGACCCAGCAGCCGGCCCACCATCACACAGACTGAGAGACCCAGCAGCCGGCCCACCATCACACAGACTGTGCGACCTGGAGGCCGGGCCACCATCACAAAGACTGAGCGACCCAGCGACCAGCCCACCATCACACAGACTGAGTGACCCAGCGGGCCAGCCCACCATCACACAAACTGTGCGACCCATGAGCCGGCCCACCATCACACAGACTGAGCGACCCAGCAGCTGGAGAACCATCACACAGACTGTACGACCCAGCAGCCGGCCCACCATGACACAGACTGAGCGACCCAGCAGCAGGCCCACCATCACACAACCTGAGCGACCCAGCCACCGGCCCACCATCACACAGACTGGGCGACCCAGCAGCCGGCCCACCATCACACAGACTGAGCGACCCAGCGGCCCGGCCCACCATCACACAGACTGAGCAACCCAGCTGCCGGCCCACCATCATACAGACTGAGCTACCCTGCAGCCGGCCCACCATCACACAGACTGAGCGACCCAGCAGCCGGACAACCATCACACAGACTGAGCGACCCAACAGCTGGTCCACCATCACACAGACTGAGTGACCCAGCAGCCGGCCCACTGTCACACAGACTGAGTGACCCAGCAGCCGGCCCACCATCACACAGTCTAAGCTACCCAGCAGCCGGCCCACCATCACTCAGACTGAGCGACCCAGCAGCCGGCCCACCATCACAAAGACTGAGCGACCCAGCAGCCGGCCCACCATCACACAGACTGAGCAACCCAGCTGCCGGCCCACCATCACCCAGACTGAGCTACCCAGCGGCCGGCCCACCATCACACAGACTGAGTGACCCAGCGGCCGGACAACCATCACACAGACTGAGCTACCCAGCGGCCGGACCACCATCACCCAGACTGAGCGAGCCAGCAACCGCACAACCATCACACAGACTGAGCGAACCAGCAGCTGGCCCAGCATCACACAGACTGAGCAACCCAGCGGCCCGGCCCACCAGCACACAGACTGAGCAACCCAGCTGCCAGCCCACCATGACACAGACTGAGCAACCCAGCGGCCCGGCCCACCATCACACAGACTGAGCAACCCAGCTGCCGGCCCACCATCACACAGACTGAGCGACCCAGCAGCCGGACAACCATCACACAGACTGAACGACCCAGCAGCCGGCCCACCATCACACAGACTGAGCGACTCAGTTGCCGGCCCACCATCACACAGACTGAGCGACCCAGCGGCCCGGCAAACCATCACACAGACTGAGCAACCCTGCTGCCGGCCCACCATCATACAGACTGAGCTACCCAGCGGCCGGCCCACCATCACACAGACTGAGCGACACAGCAGCCGGACAACCATCACACAGACTGAGCGACCCAGCAGTCGGCCCACCATCACACAGACTGAGTGACCCAGAAGCCGGCCCACCATAACACAGACTGAGCGACCCAGCAGCCGGACAACCATCACACAGACTGAGCGACCCAGCAGCCGGCCCACCATCACACAGACTGAGCTAACCAGCGGCCGGCCCACCATCACACAGACTGAGTGACCCAGCGGCCGGACAACCATCAGACAGACTGTGCGACCCAGCGGCCGCCCACCATCACACAGACTGAGCGACCCAGCAGCCGGCCAACCATCACACAGACTGAACAACCCAGCAGCCCGGCCCACCATCACACAGACTGAGCGACCCTGCGGTTGGCCCACCATCACACAGACTGAGCGACCCAGCGGCCGGCCCACCATCACACAGACTGAGCGACCTAGCGGCCGGCCCACCATCACACAGACTGAGCAACCCAGCTGCCGGAGAACCATCACACAGACAGAGCTACCCAGCGGCCGGACCACCATCACACAGACTGAGCGAGCCAGCAACCGCACAACCATCACACAGACTGAGCGACACAGCAGCCGGCCCAGCATCACACAGACTGAGCAACCCAGCGGCCCGGCCCACCATCACACAGACTGAGCAACCCAGCTGCCGGCCCACCATCACACAGACTGAGCGACCCAGCAGCCGGCCCAGCATCACACAGACTGAGCAACCCAGCGGCCCGGCCCACCATCACACAGACTGAGCAACCCAGCTGCCGGCCCACCATCACACAGACTGAGCGACCCAGCAGCCGGCCAACCATCACACAGACTGAACAACCCAGCAGCCCGGCCCACCATCACACAGACTGAGCGACCCTGCGGTTGGCCCACCATCACACAGACTGAGCGACCCAGCGGCCGGCCCACCATCACACAGACTGAGCGACCTAGCGGCCGGCCCACCATCACACAGACTGAGCAACCCAGCTGCCGGAGAACCATCACACAGACTGAGCTACCCAGCGGCCGGACCACCATCACACAGACTGAGCGAGCCAGCAACCGCACAACCATCACACAGACTGAGCGACACAGCAGCCGGCCCAGCATCACACAGACTGAGCAACCCAGCGGCCCGGCCCACCATCACACAGACTGAGCAACCCAGCTGCCGGCCCACCATCACACAGACTGAGCGACCCAGCAGCCGGCCCAGCATCACACAGACTGAGCAACCCAGCGGCCCGGCCCACCATCACACAGACTGAGCAAACCAGCTGCCGGCCCACCATCACACAGACTGAGCGACCCAGCAGCCGGACAACCATCACACAGACTGAACGACCCAGCAGCCGGCCCACCATCACACAGACTGAGCGACCCAGTTGCCGGCCCACCATCACACAGACTGAGCTACCCAGCGGCCCGGCAAACCATCACACAGACTGAGCAACCCTGCTGCCGGCCCACCATCATACAGACTGAGCTACCCAGCGGCCGGCCCACCATCACACAGACTGAGCGACACAGCAGCCGGACAACCATCACACAGACTGAGCGACCCAGCAGTCGGCCCACCATCACACAGACTGAGTGACCCAGAAGCCGGCCCACCATCACACAGACTGAGCGACCCAGCAGCCGGACAACCATCACACAGACTGAGCGACCCAGCAGCCGGCCCACCATCACACAGACTGAGCGACCCAGCAGCCGGACAACCATCACACAGACTGAGCGACCCAGTTGCCGGCCCACCATCACTCAGACTGAGCGACCCAGTGGCCTGGCCCACCATCACACAGACTGAGCAACCCAGCTGCCGGCCCACCATCAAACAGACTGAGCTACCCAGCGGCCGGCCCACCATCACACAGACTGAGTGACCCAGCGGCCGGACAACCATCAGACAAACTGTGCGACCCAGCGGCCGCCCACCATCACACAGACTGAGCGACCCAGCAGCCGGCCCACCATCACACAGACTGAACGACCCAGCAGCCCGGCCCACCATCACACAGACTGAGCGACCCTGCGGTTGGCCCACCATCACACAGACTGAGCGACCCAGCGGCCGGCCCACCATCACACAGACTGAGCTACCCAGCGGCCAGCCCACCATCACACAGACTGAGCGACCCAGCTACCGGCCCACCATAAAACAGACTGAGCTACCCAGTGTCCCGGCCCACCATCACACAGACTGAGCAACCCAGCTGCCAGCCCACCATCACACAGACTGAGCAACCCAGCAGCCGGACCACCATCACACAGACTGAGCGACCAAGCAGAAGGCCCACCATCACACAGCCTGAGCAACCCAGCCACCGGCCCACCATCACACAGACTGAGTGACCCAGCAGCCGGCCCACCATCACACAGACTGAGCGACTCAGTTGCCGGCCCACCATCACACAGATGGAGCGACCCAGCGGCCCGGCCCACCATCACACAGACTGAGCATCCCAGCTACCGGCTCACCATCACACAGACTGAGCTACCCAGCGGCCGGCCCACCATCACACAGACTGAGCGACCCAGCAGACGGCCCACCATCACACAGACTGAGCGACCCAGCAGCCGGCCCACCATCACACAGACTGAACGACCCAGCGGCCGGCCCACCATCACACAGAATGAGTGACCCAGCGGCCCGCCCACCATCACACAGACTGAGCGACCCAGCTGCCGGCCCACCATCAAACAGACTGAGCTACCCAGCGGCCGGCCCACCATCACACAGACTGAGTGACCCAGCATCCCGGCCCACCATCACACAGACTGAGCAACCCAGCAGCCGGCCCACCATCACACAGACTGAGCTACCCAGCGGCCGGCCCACCATCACACAGACTGAGCGACCCAGCTACCGGCCCACCATAAAACAGACTGAGCTACCCAGTGTCCCGGCCCACCATCACACAGACTGAGCAACCCAGCTGCCAGCCCACCATCACACAGACTGAGCAACCCAGCAGCCGGACCACCATCACACAGACTGAGCGACCAAGCAGAAGGCCCACCATCACACAGCCTGAGCGACCCAGCCACTGGCCCACCATCAAACAGACTGAGTGACCCAGCAGCCGGCCCACCATCACACAGACTGAGCGACTCAGTTGCCGGCCCACCATCACACAGATGGAGCGACCCAGCGGCCCGGCCCACCATCACACAGACTGAGCATCCCAGCTACCGGCTCACCATCACACAGACTGAGCTACCCAGCGGCCGGCCCACCATCACACAGAGTGAGCGACCCAGCAGACGGCCCACCATCACACAGACTGAGCGACCCAGCAGCCGGCCCACCATCACACAGACTGAACGACCCAGCGGCCGGCCCACCATCACACAGAATGAGTGACCCAGCGGCCCGCCCACCATCACACAGACTGAGCGACCCAGCTGCCGGCCCACCATCAAACAGACTGAGCTACCCAGCGGCCGGCCCACCATCACACAGACTGAGTGACCCAGCGGCCGGACAACCATCACACAGACTGAGTGACCCAGCAGCCGGCCCACCATCACACAGACTGAGAGACCCAGCAGCCGGCCCACCGTCACACAGACTGAGCGACCCAGCAGCCGGCCCACCATCACACAGACTGTGCGACCTGGAGGCCGGGCCACCATCACACAGACTGAGCGACCCAGCGACCAGCCCACCATCACACAGACTGAGTGACCCAGCGGGCCAGCCCACCATCACACAAACTGTGCGACCCATGAGCCGGCCCACCATCACACAGACTGAGCGACCCAGCAGCTGGAGAACCATCACACAGACTGTACGACCCAGCAGCCGGCCCACCATGACACAGACTGAGCGACCCAGCAGCAGGCCCACCATCACACAACCTGAGCGACCCAGCCACCGGCCCACCATCACACAGACTGGGCGACCCAGCAGCCGGCCCACCATCACACAGACTGAGCGACCCAGCAGCTGGCCCACCATCACACAGACTGAGCGACCCAGCGGCCCGGCCCACCATCACACAGACTGAGCAACCCAGCTGCCGGCCCACCATCATACAGACTGAGCTACCCTGCAGCCGGCCCACCATCACACAGACTGAGCGACCCAGCAGCCGGACAACCATCACACAGACTGAGCGACCCAACAGCTGGTCCACCATCACACAGACTGAGTGACCCAGCAGCCGGCCCACTGTCACACAGACTGAGTGACCCAGCAGCCGGCCCACCATCACACAGTCTAAGCTACCCAGCAGCCGGCCCACCATCACTCAGACTGAGCGACCCAGCAGCCGGCCCACCATCACAAAGACTGAGCGACCCAGCAGCCGGCCCACCATCACACAGACTGAGCAACCCAGCTGCCGGCCCACCATCACCCAGACTGAGCTACCCAGCGGCCGGCCCACCATCACACAGACTGAGTGACCCAGCGGCCGGACAACCATCACACAGACTGAGCTACCCAGCGGCCGGACCACCATCACCCAGACTGAGCGAGCCAGCAACCGCACAACCATCACACAGACTGAGCGAACCAGCAGCCGGCCCAGCATCACACAGACTGAGCAACCCAGTGGCCCGGCCCACCAGCACACAGACTGAGCAACCCAGCTGCCAGCCCACCATGACACAGACTGAGCAACCCAGCGGCCCGGCCCACCATCACACAGACTGAGCAACCCAGCTGCCGGCCCACCATCACACAGACTGAGCGACCCAGCAGCCGGACAACCATCACACAGACTGAACGACCCAGCAGCCGGCCCACCATCACACAGACTGAGCGACTCAGTTGCCGGCCCACCATCACACAGACTGAGCGACCCAGCGGCCCGGCAAACCATCACACAGACTGAGCAACCCTGCTGCCGGCCCACCATCATACAGACTGAGCTACCCAGCGGCCGGCCCACCATCACACAGACTGAGCGACACAGCAGCCGGACAACCATCACACAGACTGAGCGACCCAGCAGTCGGCCCACCATCACACAGACTGAGTGACCCAGAAGCCGGCCCACCATAACACAGACTGAGCGACCCAGCAGCCGGACAACCATCACACAGACTGAGCGACCCAGCAGCCGGCCCACCATCACACAGACTGAGCTAACCAGCGGCCGGCCCACCATCACACAGACTGAGTGACCCAGCGGCCGGACAACCATCAGACAGACTGTGCGACCCAGCGGCCGCCCACCATCACACAGACTGAGCGACCCAGCAGCCGGCCAACCATCACACAGACTGAACAACCCAGCAGCCCGGCCCACCATCACACAGACTGAGCGACCCTGCGGTTGGCCCACCATCACACAGACTGAGCGACCCAGCGGCCGGCCCACCATCACACAGACTGAGCGACCTAGCGGCCGGCCCACCATCACACAGACTGAGCAACCCAGCTGCCGGAGAACCATCACACAGACTGAGCTACCCAGCGGCCGGACCACCATCACACAGACTGAGCGAGCCAGCAACCGCACAACCATCACACAGACTGAGCGACACAGCAGCCGGCCCAGCATCACACAGACTGAGCAACCCAGCGGCCCGGCCCACCATCACACAGACTGAGCAACCCAGCTGCCGGCCCACCATCACACAGACTGAGCGACCCAGCAGCCGGCCCAGCATCACACAGACTGAGCAACCCAGCGGCCCGGCCCACCATCACACAGACTGAGCAACCCAGCTGCCGGCCCACCATCACACAGACTGAGCGACCCAGCAGCCGGCCAACCATCACACAGACTGAACAACCCAGCAGCCCGGCCCACCATCACACAGACTGAGCGACCCTGCGGTTGGCCCACCATCACACAGACTGAGCGACCCAGCGGCCGGCCCACCATCACACAGACTGAGCGACCTAGCGGCCGGCCCACCATCACACAGACTGAGCAACCCAGCTGCCGGAGAACCATCACACAGACTGAGCTACCCAGCGGCCGGACCACCATCACACAGACTGAGCGAGCCAGCAACCGCACAACCATCACACAGACTGAGCGACACAGCAGCCGGCCCAGCATCACACAGACTGAGCAACCCAGCGGCCCGGCCCACCATCACACAGACTGAGCAACCCAGCTGCCGGCCCACCATCACACAGACTGAGCGACCCAGCAGCCGGCCCAGCATCACACAGACTGAGCAACCCAGCGGCCCGGCCCACCATCACACAGACTGAGCAACCCAGCTGCCGGCCCACCATCACACAGACTGAGCGACCCAGCAGCCGGACAACCATCACACAGACTGAATGACCCAGCAGCCGGCCCACCATCACACAGACTGAGCGACCCAGTTGCCGGCCCACCATCACACAGACTGAGCTACCCAGCGGCCCGGCAAACCATCACACAGACTGAGCATCCCTGCTGCCGGCCCACCATCATACAGACTGAGCTACCCAGCGGCCGGCCCACCATCACACAGACTGAGCGACACAGCAGCCGGACAACCATCACACAGACTGAGCGACCCAGCAGTCGGCCCACCATCACACAGACTGAGTGACCCAGAAGCCGGCCCACCATCACACAGACTGAGCGACCCAGCAGCCGGACAACCATCACACAGACTGAGCGACCCAGCAGCCGGCCCACCATCACACAGACTGAGCGACCCAGCAGCCGGACAACCATCACACAGACTGAGCGACCCAGTTGCCGGCCCACCATCACTCAGACTGAGCGACCCAGTGGCCTGGCCCACCATCACACAGACTGAGCAACCCAGCTGCCGGCCCACCATCAAACAGACTGAGCTACCCAGCGGCCGGCCCACCATCACACAGACTGAGTGACCCAGCGGCCGGACAACCATCAGACAAACTGTGCGACCCAGCGGCCGCCCACCATCACACAGACTGAGCGACCCAGCAGCCGGCCCACCATCACACAGACTGAACGACCCAGCAGCCCGGCCCACCATCACACAGACTGAGCGACCCTGCGGTTGGCCCACCATCACACAGACTGAGCGACCCAGCGGCCGGCCCACCATCACACAGACTGAGCGACCTAGCGGCCGGCCCACCATCACACAGACTGAGCAACCCAGCTGCCGGAGAACCATCACACAGACTGAGCGACCCAGCAGCCGGCCCACCATCACACAGACTGAGCGACCCAGCAACTGGTTCACCATCACACAGACTGAGCAACCCAGCAGCTGGCCCACCATCACACAGACTGAGCGACCCAGCAGCAGGCCCACCATCACACAGCCTGAGCGACCCAGCCGCCGGCCCACCATCACACAGACTGAGCGACCAAGTTGCCGGCCCACCATCACACAGACTGAGCAACCCAGCGGCCCGGCCCACCATCACACAGACTGAGCAACCCAGCTGCTGGCCCACCATCATACAGACTGAGCTACCCAGCAGCCGGCCCACCATCACACAGCCTGAGCGACCCAGCCGCCGGCCCACCATCACACAGACTGAGCGACCAAGTTGCCGGCCCACCATCACACAGACTGAGCAACCCAGCGGCCCGGCCCACCATCACACAGACTGAGCAACCCAGCTGCTGGCCCACCATCATACAGACTGAGCTACCCAGCAGCCGGCCCACCATCACACAGACTGAGTGACCCAGCAGCCGGACAACCATCACACAGTCTGTGCGACCCAGCAGCCGGCTCACCATCACACAGACTGAGTGACCCAGCAGCCGGCCCACCGTCACACAGACTGAGCAACCCAGCAGCCGGCCCACCATCACACAGACTGAGCGACCCAGCCGCCGGCCCACCATCACACAGACTGAGCAACCCAGCGGCCCGGCCCACCATCACACAGACTGAGCAACCCAGCTGCTGGCCCACCATCACACAGACTGAGCAACCCAGCCACCGGCCCACCATCACACAGACTGAGTGACCCAGCAGCTGGCCCACCATCACACAGACTGAGCAACTGATTTGGTAAGCATACACACTTACAAATCAGCTGCTCGATATGTCTGGCCAGACATAATAACTGGGCGGGCATTTAAATTTGCCCGCCTAGTTGTGACGTGAATGTTGGCAATTCCTGCCGCGCCCAGTGTAAGGGGCATTTGATGGGTGGCCTGTACACACAGGCAGATACACACAACATATCTGTGAAGAATGGAGTTTGCAGATATATTGTGTGTACCCACCCGCCAATGCACTGAACTATAGATCGTTTGTGGGC
The DNA here is from genome assembly GCA_031769625.1 of Taudactylus pleione. NCBI lineage: Eukaryota > Metazoa > Chordata > Amphibia > Anura > Myobatrachidae > Taudactylus > Taudactylus pleione. The sequence continues at coordinate 534,226 of JAUIMM010000069.1, forward strand.
TGTACTAATTATTTATTGAATTTTGTGTACCCAGCAGCACTTTGATGCTGTAGCAGCAACAAGTCATCGACATGTCATCACGGCCCCATCCCAATATAAAGCCACAATTGAGTTCGATGCGATTCACCGCGAATCATATCCATCTTGCATTTGCCCCGTCCACTTTGCCAGTGAATGTTGGTTGGTTGTCTACTCTCCTGAGATCCGGAACAAAGGGCCTGATTCAGAACGGGACTTTAAGAAGTGTTCGCTCATAGATGCCGATGGTTCGCATTGTGCGAATGTGCATGCATCGCAGTGTGCGTACCACTGCGAAAGATCGGGAAGTGTTCGCTCGCCCAGCATAGACTGCCCATCTGAATGAGTGACAGGTCAAGCCGTTCATGGGTGGTAACAGGGGAAGGCCACTAGAAACGGGGGAGTGGAGCTGCGAACGCAGGTGTGCCTGACCGTCTTAACGCCTACATAATTAGTAGGCAGCGTCATAGTACGTGTCACCTGGCTGGTTTTTACACTGAAGTGCTCGCAGTGTTTGTTGTAGAGCAAAGGCAACCTCAAGCGCTGCGAATGCTCCCGATGGTAACTGATGTGCCGATGGTTACTACTGTATATCTGCATTGTGTGTGCGCATAGTAACACAGATGCACTACAACACCCAACATACCCTGTACGCTCATGGCTGCAACAGTATAGCCTTACAACCTGTACCTGCTGCCTATAGTGTTAACCCTGTAATATCCTGCACTTGCTTCTACCGGTTAATAAACCATTTCCTGGTTAAGTTCATCTGCCGTTTGGACTGACCTCTTCCGATGGTGTTAGCCGCTGTAACCTATGAGGTACAGTATCCCTGGAGAAGGATTTTCAGATCCCTCTCCGATACCAAAAACTGTGCACATATCTGCACAAGCTTCCCCAAAGGACGTCCAGGAAGAGAAGTCTTTTGCTGAAAGTGCTGTAAGCCTCTTAATAAGCATTGTTAAATAGCTCATATAAATCCACGCCAAACAATGGAAAAATAGTGCTGACAGTATTATTTATAGGGGAGAAATCTTAATTAAAAAAATGTCAGTGAACAGGCGAGAAATCATTCAGGGGGTAAATTTACCAAAGGTCGGTTTAGATCAATTTTGATCGATTTCAAATTCCCACACATTTACTAACGCTTAAAAAAAACAATCCAAAAACTGTCTGTTAGTAAATGTGTTGTTTAGCCCCAGAAACACAAAATCGATCTGAATTGACCTTTAATAAATTGACCCCTAATGTCTGGGTTATGTACTAGCTCAGACAGGGCTGCTCTCTGGAAGAAGTGTGAATTTGGTATGCAAGTTAGGGCCATAATCGTGTATATATCACACATGCAGCCAAAACAAACAGTGATAGGGTGCTAGTAAACGCTGATATTAAACAGAGCGGAAACAGCCGTATGGAAAAGTAATCAGCATAAAGCCAGTCACATACAGTATGTACCTACTATAAAATGTCACATTACTTTTTCTTTTCTCCAATTGTGAGGAATGGCGCTAAGTCACCAAAGAGTAGGGGGTACTAAAAAGTTTCATAACTAAAGAAAACATGTAACAGTGGGCCTGATTCAGAGCCGAACGCTATTTGCGGATGGTCGTTCCAAAAAAGGGGCTGGCTATTTAAATTGAGCGCTCGCTCTTTGCGGTTTGTTTACGCCTCTATGTCTGAGCGAGCGAACGAAAAATGCGCTCGCTATTTTGTAAAGACGCCCCTTTGCCGTTCGCAACACACGTCATCTCCGGTATTTATTAGATTAATCGGGAACATCGAAAGGCATCTGAACTGCTCCCAGTGCTTGTGGTAGGATTTACTTCCCGCTATCACTGCGAGCAGTTCAGGCTAAAAGACAACCCAGTGACATGGTCGATGATGCTCCTTTACTAATTATGCACTCCCATTAAACGCCCTTTTGACCGTTAGGCACGCCTGCGTTCGGATCTCCACTCCCCCGTTTTCAAGCACCTTCCCCTGTTACCACCCACAAACGGTACATTCTGTCAATCAAATTAGCAGCCCCTCGCTGTTTTACGAGCGCACGATTTCCAACCGCAATTACTGGTTTGCGCATGCGCATTACGACCCATACGCATGCGCAGTTGTGCGAACATCGCTCAAAGCGAACGAGCAGCTGCTTACGAGCGGCTCTGAATCAGGCCCTGTATTTGTATATACTTTAAATTCTTCCATTCTTAACGAATAATTTTCTAAATGCGAATTGGATTCTGTTCTCTTTACACCATAATACCAACGGCATACACTGCAACAAAGCAGCCGCTATTGATCAATTTACGTGATAGTGCAGCAAAAACTACCCGCTAATAAACCACAGGTCAGAACATTATAGAGCACGGTGGTAAAGATAGTTGTAAAATTACCAAAGTCAGCGCTCTCATTCTGGGCGGTCACCTTCCAACCGCACTACAGGCCCATGATGGGTTGAATTGCCGGATCCATCACAATTTAGCCACCTAGTGTGCAAGCATGTTGGATCGGCTGGCAGCACTATCAATAAAAATCTTTTTTAACAATAAAGTAATACTTTAATAACTTTATGCCCTTTTTACCTTTATTTTGAGGTTCCGATCACCACCTGCTGGTCATGAAATCGTTATGATATACCGTCATACGGAATGCCGGCGGTCAGAAGACCGACAGCGGCATCCTGATGGTTAACATCCCGACAAGGGCAGATAAGTAACCTAACCCTCCCCCTATCCCCCCTAACCATAACACTCCCCCTCCCCCCCTAACCTCTTCCCGGAGGTGCCTAACCCTAACCTCCTCCCGGTGATGCCTAAATCTAACACCCCCCTTCCCGCACCCTAAACCTAACCCTCCCCGGGCAGTGCCTATCCCTAACCTCCCGCCGGAGGTGCCTTGCCCTAACTCCCCCTCCCTGCAGCCTAACCCTAACCCTCCCTAGTCGGTGCCTAACACTAACCCCCCCGGGAGGTCCCTAAACATAACCCCCCTATCCCCGGCCTAACCCTAAGCCTAACCCGCATACTAACCTTCGGGATGCCGGCAGTCGGGATGCTGACGTTGGTATCTTGATCCCTGCAAGATGCCAGTATCGGCATTCTGACGGGCGACGGGATTCTGGCGTCGGTATCCTGACGTCCGGCATCCCATCCGCTGGCATCTTGACCGGATCCCACTGGTCACCAACAACATAACACTATGCATAACTCAAACTTTGGTGGCCTCAAAAATATTGATAAACCCCCAAGGTTTCTAGATAGGATCACCCCTCCCACACGCTTTCCTCACTTACTTTAATGGCGTGTCCTTTGCGTCCCGTGGGAACTGGAAAATGCTGGCTCAAGCTCACGGCATCCTGGGGCTTCCAATTCCTTGCTGAGTCTGTGGTCACACAACAGAGAGCTCTTTAAGCTTCCTGCTACAGTGGACGCCACAGAAGGATGCAGGGTCCTGGAGCAATTACACCGTGTAACTCCTGACGGGCCCCCCCATGTAACAGCTGCAACTCAGTACTTAGGCCACTGATTGTTACCAAGTTGTCAACTCCATTAGCAGTTTTTGTCCCGTCTTTGATCAGTTGTGCGCCCTTCCAATCAATTGTAGTGATAGGAAAAATATCATATAAAAATGCCACTTTTGCACCATTAATAAAATAGCCCCACATTTCGTCCCCTGATACCCAGTGAGCAAGCATTGATTCAAAGGGTGGCCATGCTGATCCAATTTTCAAAAAGTGCTTACTTCCATACTGTCATTACTGAGTACTTAGAGAGGATTCTAAACTCTCTTTAACCCATCACTTTGCTTGAGTGACCCTGTTTTTGGATCGCTCCATATGTGGGCCAGAACATGCATTGGGTAGGGAATTGATTTAAATGGCTGCCATGTACAGTAAATGGTTATTCCCAGAATTCTGATCTTCTGCATAGGAGTCATTTACATTTTGCCCTTGTCGCCCTCATGAAAAAATTAATTTTTCAAACAACTAAATGATAATGGAATTTCAGATTACTTTGGTTTACAACGTTAATTTTAAAAAATATCATTCACCAAGATTTATTAAGAAAAATGCATCAGCTCCTTTCCCAATATTGTCCCAGAGTGATAAGGGTTAAAATACAGTTTTGCCGGGTATGTCTTGGCATGTTCCACTTGTAATAATAATAATACAGTTTAAAAATAGATATAAAATATAAAAAATAAAATGCAAAAAATGCTTTATTCTAACAAAAGCTATCACTAACTTGAAAATCTGTATTTCAGCGGTAATTCTTAAATAGGATTCCCCATGGAAAATTAATCTATTAACGGCCTTGATGTATAGGGGTAATTGATAAAAAAAACCTCATCATCAAAAACACGAGTTTCCACCAGAAATACGTTTTTTTGCCTTTGGTAAACATTCCCCTATAACTACTGTCCTTGGGCCAACAGAAAATTCTGAAAGACTCCGTAGTTATTCTGGTCTATCTTAAAAATCTATTTTACCTATAAAGGAACACGGCTTTAAAACAAATAGTATTTACTAATAACTCGTTTTATATCGTGCAATACAATTCTCTAGCTCTGTATATACGACATTGGTGGAGTTGTGACATTGCGATTGGTGGAATCACAGACAGATTTTATTCTTCAGTATTGGACGCGTAGTCGGAGAGGTTTGTTTTCTAGAAATCACAGGGTAACACAAATTTGAAAGCAGAATATTGTGTTGTCCAAGTTGTTCTTATTCTTATTCCCACAGGAGAGTCAAGGTCTTTCTTCCAATATGCTCTGACGCAGGTTGTCTCCTCCTGGCATTCCTGCGGATAGGGTACAGGACGTACTCTGGGAGGTGTAGTTAGTTTGGAGCCCTATTCATCTGCTCACAGCAGTCACCTTGAGATCCTGAAACGCGTTGAATCTTCCAATTTGTTTTATTTTTCTTTCAAGGGATCATGGAAATGATCTGAGGGGAGGAGGGGAGGGATGCTCCCTCTGAGCTCTGAGGCCTGATGATGAGAACAAAGGAAGGACAGTATAACAGAAAAGGTTCATTATACCAGACACGGTGTCAGTCCATGACCTTCAACAGCTTCTCTTTGGAAGGAGTAAAGGTTCTGTACAAATTTATGACTCTTTGAAACACTGTGGATTAGTTTTTTTTGAGCTTTTGAAAGTAATGAAGGTCACGCAAAGGTATATTAGTGTTTCCTTCAGTCTTGAGGAAAGTTTAGAACAAAATGTAATCCTCACAGCAATTATTACTCTCTAATATTATATATATGTTTTACTCCACTAATTATAATTTGTCAAAACAAGTACTAATAATAAAATAAAGGAAATTAGTAATTATACACCAAAAAAAAATTACAAAAAAATCGACAAAGATCTAGGCGCGATTTTCTGACTCAAAATTCTTGTTCTGGTTCCAGCATCTGCCAAATTTTATTATTAAATCACCCCTATGAGATTGCAGGCAGCTGGCAGTGTTCTAGATTACAGCCATTAGACTAAAGTCATTGAAGGTCTATAAAAATGAAAATACTAAATTGCGATTATTCTAGTCTTATTCTACAAACTAAAAGTCAATAAAAATAAAAACGTTCTCTTAACATAAACAAGCACAAAAGACAAAAAACAAGATGACCCCAAAGCAAATCCAGAAATGAAACAAAGACTGTGCAGTGGTGATGTCAGTAGGGTTCAATTATGATTTTGTAATGTTAAAATACCCATCAGATTATTATTATTATTAATATTGGGTTGGGTACGGGATTCCGGCGCTCGGGATCTTGGGGTCAGAATCCCGACGCTGGCACCCCGAGAGGGTTAGGATACCGACACCTGTTGGTCAGTATCCTAACCCTCCCCCTCCCCCTCCCCCCCGTACCCTACACCTAAATCTTCCCCCCAATACCTAACACTAACTCCAGTACTTACCATCGGGATGCTGGTGGTCAGGATGCCGGTGCTGGGATTCTGACAGGTGTTAGGATTCCGGCACCGGCATTCTAGGCGTCGTCATCCCAAGTATTGGGATATTGACTACATCCCTTATTATTATTATTATTATTATTATTATTTTATGAAACAATAAACAATACTAAAAGGTACACCAACATCACAGGTAAATCTGGGTACACACTATACGATATATATCGTTCCGACACGAATCGGGACAATTTATCATATGGATCGTGCAGTTTGTACGCCTGATTGCGCATGCACGACAGTCGTTCATCGCATCATCCCATCTGCTGTTATACACAGAAGGGATGACGCAATGAACGACATGATGCAGTTAGCTGTTGCATCAGGATTTCATGTTGTGCCTCCATCTACGTTCCACATCTGTTCATGCACATACGGTGAGAAGAAGGTAATGAACCCTTGGTGATTGTCTTAATGCCACCTAACTATACTAAAAAATTGGCTTGTCAACCGATGGGCATCGCCATAGATTGACTGCGGGTTCTGTGTAAAAACGGCATGTACTAGACCTGGGGATGGGAGGTGGTACTTATCCCCTTGTTCCTTCTCCCCTAAAACCCACCCCGAGGCATTTCCAGAAGCTGCCCGTCCGTCATTAACAGCCCTCCAAACTCTGGACACATCCTCCAGTTTCCCGACTGTACAGAGGGATCCCGTGCAGGTGGAAACCTGACCACTGCTTAGTAAATACCCTCCAACATATCATTACTATCTTCCTTGAGATTAGATTACATTTATAGAGTACTTATGATTTTCAGTTACTGAACTACAAGTGTCAGATATACTGTAAGGCCATAATAGAAGTGAATGTTCTCTGACATTGATTATCCCCCTGCTTGTGTTATTGTATGTACTAAGCTGCAGTGTGTATCCTCCGTGGTGTACATCACTAATTATTTGGTCACATCTATCCAGAGACGGTTGTGACCTAGCAGGGTCTGCGCTGAGCTCCTCATCCTCGGCTTCCCGGGGCTTGTCTAGGTTTTGATTGATGGTTTGCTGAGTGGGGATGATCTGGTTTTCGTGACAAACTAATGCACAGTTATCATCCAGGATACTTTCCCTAAAATTACACTATCACGTGCTTTAAAAGGCTTTTCCAGCATCCATCTTATCCTATCTGGCGGCCTGGCATGCCAGGGAGAAGGTGGATGGATGGGCCAGACTTTGATCATATAAACAAATATATCCACTGTAACAGTCTACTAGAGCCCTGATACAGTATGTAGCTGGAAACCAAGAGGAAAACTGGTTTATTCACATTGTAGCAAAGCGATGGAACCCGAAATGTTGTAGCTGATCTCTCAGAAGAGACTTAACAGAATTTGTATAGAGTTGGGATTATCTGTAAGAGATATCAACACACAGATAGGATAGGCAATGGCACTGAGAGGGGGGGGGAGGCGGAGTGGGTACTAATTACCCAGGCCCGGGCTTCATGGAGGGGCTCGGGTCTGCCATCCCCCACTTCCCTCCCTCTTACATGTCAGCAGCCTGCATGTGTGTCTCTACAGCCCAGCACACGTTGCTGTGTGACGGTCTGCAGTTGGACCAGGGAGGCTGCTGTTGCTGAGCAAAAACAGCAGCAGCAGCAACAGTCTCCTCTGCCTGTTGGGTAAAGCGATCACAGCGATTGTGGTCCCCCTGGATTTTTCCCTGGCTGAGGTGCTCACGCATGCACATAGCATCCATCAGCTTCTCCGGGGTCTGGCACCGCTGCGGCGATGGGGGTGCCCCACCTCCCGACCACCCGCGGAACACTTCGGCCCACGGGTAGGACTGTCCTGCTGAAATCGAGATGGTTGGGAGGGGTGCGCCCTCTATGTGGTGGCGTCCCTGTTCGAAAGCACTGGCCGAACCTGCCTCGAGCCAGCCCTGGAGCTCAGCACTGTGGGAAAGACGTCATGACTTCTCTCCCAACACCCACTGCGGGAAGGCAGAGCTCAGGAGTGAGCTCCAGCCTCCGGCTGCAGGGAGGGAGCCGTCGGCAACCACTGGTAACAAAATCTCAGCGGGCGCCCTGCATATGGAGAAGGCAGTGGCGGCGTCTCTCCAGCGGGCTGTGGGGGGCTCAGCGCTTGAAGTGCTGGTACACCATACCGTTGTAAACCCGCACACTCCGAGCACTGGTTTAACTCCAATGGTTTTTATGTACACATATTAACCATCTGCCCAGGCTCAGTGACATTTGCACCTTCTGCGCTGTGTGTGTGATGTGTCCTTGTCTACACTGACAAACGCACTATCTCTAATTTACACACAAGCCTCCTCCCTCTAAATTACTTTTCTAGGAAGTTTCATTTGTCTCATTTCTGGTCTGCATTGTAGTTCGGTCGTGCCAGCCTAACATTTGACTGCTTCAGCCTAAGTCCTGCTTGTCAGTCTCTCAAGAGGGATATTTATCAAACCATCCAAAAAGGACAAGGGGAGAAGTTTCCCACAGCTATCAATCAGCTCCTATAGTAGCTGGTAGTTATCAAGTACATCTTATAAAATGACAGCTAGAAGCTGTTTGGTTGCTATGGGGAATGTCACTCTAAGGGGCATATTGAACTGAGGGCTTTCCATGCAAAAATTAATACGTGTTTCGTGACCAATTTTCTATTAACGCGGGTATGCACGCTCATGATACCCACCGTATCCAAGAGAATAATATTGGCCACGATTTTTTCAGGGAAAAACCCATTGTGAAAATTAACTAAAATAAATAAATTGGTGATCAGCCTGTACTCTAAAAAAAAAAAAGTATTGGGTAACAGTAATAATGGTTATTAATAATGATTATTATTGTCCCAAAGAAAAGTATAATGCATTAAATGGGTGATTTGTGCATTTTTTTAAAGAAATAATTATTAAAAGCAAATTTATTTCATTTTATTACAAACAAATAAAAAGAAAAATGTAAAAAAATAAACGTGGAAAAAAAGGTGATTTTGGGGTAATTTTAGGGCAATTAAAAAACAAAAACGGTAGTAAAGCAATTATATTTCGTTTAAAAAATGTTTTCATTAAATTTGGGGTGCATTAAGCTAATTTGAAACTTTCAACTGCTTAATTAGTCATTGGGTTAATTTGTCTGATTTTCTCTCAAGCGATTAAATAGGAAACCCTTGCAGCTGTGGGAAAAACCCTGCGCTGCAAGGTATTTTAAAATTTTTTTACCCGCTATTGGATAAGCCCCTATGAATAATTTACGAACAGTAAAAGAGCAAACCCAGAGTGTAAATGTTTGTTTCGTGAAATGACACACCTACATTTGTACAAACTTTCCCAGTGTTAGGAGGAAGAGGACAGACTTTTGTGGTGAGGTGGAGGCAGCCATTTTGTGGGCTCAACTAACATTCATGACAATTTAGTTTTTTGATTCCCTAGTAACCAATGACATCACTAAGCACAAGGGCTCAGCGATTACACCTCTTCATGGAATGCATTTTCTAAACTGCTTCCAATGTGTGCAGGTGACAGTTGGACTTTAATTAAACTGAGCATTGGAGGTTTCATGCAGGTTGTCAGGCTGCCAAATTAGGAAATTGCTTCCATTCCCAAAAGAGGAAGGAGTTGTGATACAAGCCAGGCACCTCCTTCTGTTCAGCGGTTGCCATATCCCCCAAATGAGATCAAGTTCTGCACTAACACCCATCGAGAACATAATTTATGGTCTAATCCTGCAGAGTACGTGAAATGTCACTGACATGGGGCAGGAAGTCAACGTAAACAAGGATGAAAGGGCAAAAATATAAGCACAGACTAATACCTCTCTCTCTGTGGTCCTGATTCAGAGCCGCCATGCAATCGGCAACCAATGCAGATATTTACATAGCGATTATTTGCAACTGCGCATGCAATTTTTGATGATGCGACCAATGGTGGACTATAAGGACGCAGAAATCGGTATTACAGTGTGAACAGGTGGTTAAAGTGTCAGGCTCAATCCTTGCATATTCGGCTAAATGGATGTACACCAGGGGAGAAGTTTGTAGGCAGTTTGCGTAGTCGGAGATGGGTGACCGCCAATAGACGCTGCTGTTTTGCATGTTGCTCAGAATCAGGCACTATTTATTTTGTTATGAATATCATGCGATTCTCTATACCCCTGGAATTAAGCACTAATACTCGGCTTGTGTATAGTGGAGACTATAGCGTCTATAGTCTCCACTATCCATAAGCCGAGTATTAGTGCTTTATTCCAGGGGTAGGTGAAGAACTTTGAAAGGGTGGTTTTCAACTTTCATCAAAATATTTCTATTCTATATATAGATACTGTAGAGCAGGGGTCTTCAACCATCTAGTGGGATGATTCAGAAAACCAGTAATTATCCAATGGGCTGATCTAGAGGGATGATTCAGGGCACCGGTAATCCACCCCAGGATGTTCTAGAAGGATGATTCAGGGCACTGGTAATCTTCCCCTGGGCTGATCTAGAGGCACCTGTAATCAACCCCTGGGGTGATATAGAGGGATGATTCGGTAGAACTGGTAATCCTCCATGGGTTGATATAGAGGGATTAATCAGGGCACTAGTAATCCTCCCATGGGTTTCACAGTAAATTCCTCCACCATGTCTTGTAAGTTGCCTTGCTTCATGTTTACCTCTCATTATCTCACTTCTAAGCTGCTTTTCTACCCATGTATCCTCTACCCCTTGTGGCATATTCCCCCTATTATCCTCCCCTTACCTTCTGTCTGATCCACTGTCTAATGTCAGTGCTCATTGTCTTCCAATAGGTAATCTGCCCCAACTTCTTTCCTTCTCCCCTGTATCTCTCCACGCTTATTTTGCCCATTTTCTTGTCTTTCTCCATTCCTTTTTCCTATTGCCTAGCGAGGGAAGAGAAGAAAACAATTACTCATCACATCAGTATTAAATATTAATACATGAAAATAACCTGGAGAAACCCTAAATAACAGCGTTCTATTACCGTAGCAGTAAAATATTTATACTGTATGTTCATAAATCCACCTAAAACTTGAAAGCGCAATAAAACAAAGTAACCTGAGATATACATGTGCTGTGAGTTCATAGCCATTAATGAATACCATAGATAGTTCACCTGTCTGATAACACCGTCACCTTGTGCTACCTCCGACCTCCCCCACGTACCCCTCTCGCAGGTGGGACTGTCTACTTTGGTTTGGCAGCTGGTCGATGACTAATACCACTCTCTGTGGTTAAGGGTACAGAGATAATCCTTTCACTACTAATTTGTCATCAAACGTCGAGATCAGCAAACTGACAGCACCTTTCCGTACAGACATTATTCTGCAGAATAAAATACAGTTATCTCTCTGTTCTACTGTATAATAATTATGGGCAAACATTTGATATCTGGGGGGATGGAGATGGTGTGACTGCTCCACCAGAGAATTAATCTTCTGATGTTGCTAGGTATAAACTACCAGCACAAATAGTTATACTAGCTGATCGTGTAAATCCAGCAGGGGGAATAACTCTTCTTCAAGGTTCTGCTGCCAAAGTTTGTCTTATCATATGAAAGTACCAATGGCCTGATTGGCTACAGTTAGTCATCCCCTATGAACATTCTAATGCTCTGATTTGCTACAGTTGGTCTTACCCTATGAACACAGCAAAATAGTGTTGCACACCGGCGCACAGATACGTGTTCCCCAAAATTTTTTAATAATTTCTTACATGCACTTTAATGCTTTTTCAAGCAGTCTTATTCCTCCAAGAGATATCGACCCCAAGAAAAAAATAAGAAAAACATATAGTATAGTAGTGTTTAAGAAACAAAGGCCCTCATTCAGACCCACTCGCAAGCGGGCGCACGTACGTTAGGCGTACGTACAAAAATATTTAAATTCAATGGCTCGCTCGTATTTTCGTTCGCATCTAAAATTCCTCCCTAAACTCTGACGACCCCTCCTCTAACTAACGAGCGTACGATATAGCGAGCGTACATCCCCGAAATGGCTTGAAAGGAACGCACGCACAAGTATAAACAGGAAGTGGCCTTGTCAGATGTCGATTACCTGCTCCTTTATTCTGCCTACCTCCATCAATCGTATCATGCCAATTAATGTATCAATTAGCTTAATTGTTTGTTTTTTTTCAACACAATGCAAGAAACTTTACTCTTGTCCGTGTTTGTGTTTACCCGCAGAATACGTACGGATGAAACATTCGCTTTTATTGTTCAAAAAACATGTGAACCACAATTAAACAATTGTTCTATTGCTGTGGATCCCCGCATATTTCCCTGGGTTCATTTCTTTATTTAAATTTGCTTACGCATGTCACTGCATCAAGCCTATCATAACTCTCCAGAGATTTCTGGCCCTGTCGAACACATGACTCATACACTAACCAATAAAATTGCTCCTGTTAATTTCCAAAATACATTAGCCAATCAGAAAATTTTTACATACTTTATCAAAAATGATTTTTAAGAAAAACACCATTGCCATCATGAGAGCCTCCGCATTCACCAGGCGCGAGCTGCTGGTGCTTACGGAGGTCATGGATCGCCGGATCACCAGTCAACCTCAACCCATGACCAACCGGCAGAAGCGCTCCGCGTATGCGGAGGCACGGTCCCGCCTGCGGTCCTTCGGCTCACGCCGCAACATCGGGCAGCTGGAGCGCAGGTGGTCCGACCTGCAACGGCGAACGCCCCGCTTGCTGGCATGCTTTCGCATGCAGATCCTGGAAAGTAAGTGTTATGTATTGTGGTTTTAATGTTTGTGTTTGTGGGGCAAACTGCGTGTGCATGTTTTCCTGTCTGTCCTATTTATTATTTGTACTCATATCTGTGTGTGCATGTTTCCTGTCTGTCCTATTTATTATTTGTACTCATATCTGCGTGTGCATGTTTTCCTGTCTGTCCTATTTATTATTTGTACTCATATCTGCGTGTGCATGTTTTCCTGTCTGTCCTATTTATTATTTGTACTCATATCTGCGTGTGCATGTTTTCCTGTCTGTCCTATTTATTATTTGTACTCATATCTGCGTGTGCATGTTTTCCTGTCTGTCCTATTTATTATTTGTACTCATATCTGCGTGTGCATGTTTTCCTGTCTGTCCTATTTATTATTTGTACTCATATCTGCGTGTGCATGTTTTCCCTCTATTTCTGATTTATTCATTCTACTCCTATTTGGCTTATTTTTTGGGTTGTTTTTTTTTTTTAGTTTTGGTCCCCGGATTTGTCCATAAACTAACCGCAATTTTTTTGACATATTTTAGGGGGACAGCCAAGACTCCGCCGTCACCGTCCGTCCAGACGGCGTTCCCGGCCACTATCCCCAACCCCCAGCCAACACTCCACCCCAAATCTTTCCCCTATTCCCCACTCCTCCCCATCCTTCCCAGACCCTCTCCCGGAAATGTCGGGCCTCCTTCCCCTCCGTCCCACTTCCCCCTCTCCTCCACCCACCCCTCTTCCAATTACCCCCTCCCCGGAGTCCATCATAACTCCTCCCCATTCTTTGGGGAATGACGGATCCTCCGAGGAGGATCATGGAGGCATTTCCGGAGCTCCCGTTTTGGCTCCCGGTATGTTTATTTATTTATTTTTTTTAAAGCACAAACTGTTTGTATGTAATCATGTGTCGTGCCTTTCTTCGTGTTTTTGTGGCTTGACTTTTGGTGATTTTGCAGTTTGCCTTTACCTCTTCCTGGTGATTTCAACATACACATATCACACCTGTGGGAATTTGTACATAGGCCTTGTATTTTTGGCAGCACCCCCCTTTTTTTTTTTTTTTTAGGTTTAGGAGTGATTTCGTTGTGTTTTTTTTTTTTTAATGTGGATTCCCTATTGTTGTATTAACCCACACACTTTTCTCACCCACAGAGGAACAGAGGCGTCGGCAAGAGGTGGCGGATTGTGTTGGCCAGATGCGGCAACATGTAATCGGCATTCTGGTGGCCCTCGACCGGCTGTCTGGCCTCCTTCGCCAGTAGTTTTTTTATTTTTGTTAACGTTTCTAAATAAATTTATTCAGACAAATATACGTTCTGGCTCATTTTTTAAATCCAAAACCAAGATAGTTTAGCATGACATAAGTAGACTGTTCCTGCAAGGATTTCCCTTTTTTAAAAGTTAGATTGTGTTTTGTCTTTGTATGTCAAACAGACACAAGAAACACATAACAGTAACAATGTCATTTCCCTTTTTGGGTGTAGTGTCAATTACATATTTCTACATTTTACAGGTTCCTAGTTGGTGCGCAAGCTGCTTAGGCCAATCTTACAAATCCCAAGGTTGGGCCAGGCTTCCTTTTGGTGTGGGTTGGGAAGCTGAAAACATATTTCAGTTTAGCTCAACTGGCGTCAGTACTGGATTACCCCTTAGTCAAATGTAACTTGTGTTAACCTGGTTACACTTGCTGTTAACGTCCCAAAAAAGGAAGACCATTTCACTCTCCAAACATTTATTCACAACATAACAGAGAAAACAAAGTGGTCACTCCCAAAAAAAGAACACAGTGATAAATTCAAATACAACACATACCAAGAAATAATTAAATAAAAACAAAAAATCAAGAACTGGTTGACGAAGGACCATGCCAACATGATTCCACAAACATGGCGTTGCAATATGGGTTCCAGAATATATGCCCAAAAGGACCAGATCCAGGTTTGGTAAGGGTAGCAGGAAGTAGTGAGCGTTGGAGTGCCAAAGATTATGTGAACAAACAGAAGATGGTGAGAAAAAAAACACAAAATTAGATGTTCGCAAACAAACACAAACACATTAGGTATAAACACTGTAGTTTTGTTACAACTTACCTAAAAAATCTGGCCACCACATCATCGCGTATGGCCCCCCCACATACTGACCTCCGACCAACCTCGGGGGGGCCATCCTCAGGTAAGGCATCCTCTGGCTGCATTGGGACACCACTCCTTATGGCAATGTTGTGAAATATCCCACACAGGACCACAATTTTAGACACCATATCCGGCACATACATGAGCTCGCCACCAGAGCGGTGGAGGCATCTGAATCGGCCTTTTAAAAGGCCGATACAGCGCTCCACCACTTGCCTGGTGGCTGTAAGTGCGGAATTATACGCACTTTGTGGCCCTGGTGTGGGAGCCAAATAAGGAGTGAGCAGCCAGGACATGCAAGGGTATCCACTGTCTCCTGTGAAAAAAAATAGCCAACATCAGGAACACTGTGTATCAAGCTTAACATTGTTATGTACTAAAGGTCTCCACTTACCCAGAAGCCATGCATCACCAGCTTGTAGGTTGGTTAATTTCTGCCATATCCCTGATTGCCGGATGACGAAGGAGTCATGAGCACTTCCTGGTAATTTAGCATTCAGGGACATGATCTGGAGGGAGGCATCACATACCACCATTACATTCAGGGAGTGATAGTGTTTATGGTTTCTAAATATTGCCTCCAGCCGTGCTGGAGGCTGAAGTGGTATGTGAGTACCATCCACAACCCCTATGATGTGTGGGAAGCCAGCTATTTGGTAAAAATTGGCCTTGGCCACACTAAGGGCACCCATATCCAAAGGCATTTTAATAAAATGATGGAGGTGCTTGAAAAGTGCCTCCATCACTGCCCTCAGGATCCGGGAAAAGGAGGATTGGGAGATGCCCGCCACTATTCCCACCGTTGTTTGAAACGATCCTGAGGCACAGAAATGTAACACCGCCATAAATTGCGTCAGTGGTGGTATTGCTGTTGGACTGTCAACTTGCCGCTCAAGATCACTTTCTATTAATGAGAGAGTGTCTATGATGATTTTGGGAGGTAGACGGTAGCGTCTTAAAACCTCATCATCGGGCATTCCAAAAAGGGTGACACGTGTTCGAAATATCTGGGGCCTTGCATGCCTACGATGCCTACGCCTGGGATGAGTTTGAGGTTGGTCGTCTTCCGGGAGCAGGGCCAGAACAATTCGCCCCAGATCTACCTGAAATTCAAAGTTTACAATGTAAGGCTTTTGAGCCACCCCAAAAGTAACATAAAACAACTTAGCTTTATGATACCATCCATAGCTGCTTACATGCCGGGGTATTGTCATGATACGTATAAACTGTAAAAAAGCCAAAAATGAGACATCAAAAATTTAGAGGGTGATTTTTTGTTTGTCAAATTGGTGCAAGCCAACACATAAAATAGGCGAAACACACATTTGGCCATCGATGAAAACGACATTGCACACCGTACGTCAAATAGGGGTCAAATGGACCCGAAAAATGGAAAAGGGAAAAGCAAAACTGGTTTACATGATGAATAAGCCTCGAAAAATGCGTTAATTAGTTCGCAAATGCAAGTCACTACACCAACAGTCAAAAATGCGTTAATTAGTTCGCAAATGCAAGTCACTACACCAACAGTCAAAAATGCGTTAATTAGTTCGCAAATGCAAGAAAAAAAATGGACTTACCCAACTCGAATATATAAGATTTCCAACAAAAAGGTCTTTGGGTCCGAAAGCCAAAACAAACTAAAATAGATGAAATTAGTGTAAAAAAATATATATAAAACCAAAAACCAGAAGTAGACACCAATTGGCCACAAATTAGACTGCACAAAACTTACCAAATCAGGAAACGATGGAAAAAAATAAACCAAAAAAATGCGAACGGAAAACCAAAACAACTGTAGCAAAACAAAAAAAATACAAACTCCGCCAAATCCTCCAACCGCAAACAACCAAATCCAACCAACTTAACCGCCAACAATCCAACAACGCAACCTCGACTCCACACACACCAAGCCATAAATAGTGTTTATTTTCCCGCACAAATTAAGGATGAATCATAGGGACGCACAATCAATGATGCGGCCGCAAACTAAGGACGCATGTATAAATACGTCACGAAATCACATTTAATTTCTGGTTGATTTCATTCTGGAAGCAGAGACATGGCTTCAGACCAGGGAAACAATGGCCAAAAATCCGGCGGTAAGGCCTTCATGCATTTTGTCTCAATGATTCTTTTAAAACATAATATTGTGCAAGTTGTGAAGTGGCTAAATCTGCATATTTACCCAAATAGGTGAGGAGGATGACATGGAAGAGACTGCTGGCCCCAGTCAACCCGCCAAAGCTGCCAAAAAAAAAAGGCAGCCACATTTCACAAGCAAGGAGATGGAGGTTTTGATCCAGAAGTGCGTTGACATCCTGCCCCAGGCAGCCAGGAATATGAGCCAAAGCCAGAAGTGGAGAATGTGGGAGGAGGTCGCCGTTGCTGTCAATAGGGTGGGTGATTATGTCCGTCTAGCCCGGGATGTCAAACGGCGGTAAGTAAACACTTTCCCATCCTATAAACAAACCCCATTGTAAAACAAAGGATAATGGTTCCAATTTCATTCCACAGATGGGCAGACTTCAAATATCGTCTCAAGCAAAAACTTGCCGACAGGGCTAGGCATGCAAGGGGGACAGGTGGGGGTCCCACCCCTGTGTCATTGGAGTTGACAGACTTAGAAGAGCTGGCACAGGGGTGTGTGCAGGCTGTGGAGGTGTTTGGCGTGTCCAACATGGATACGGACATGCCAGACTTTGCGGCTCCTCATGTTGGCCAAGGTAAGTCTTGTGATGTCACCAACTCTGAAATGCTATTGTGCCAATATGTAGATTCTAATGTGAGTCTTTTCGCAATTTTCCTAACAGAGACAGAGGCGGATGAGTCTGCTCCAGAGGGGAGCCTTGGCCGCAGAATTTCTGCTGGCTCTGCAGGGGAGGAACCAGTACATCCGGCTGAGGACCCTGCAGAAGCCAATCCAGGGCGTGCCCCCTCGCAGGCAGTGGGCCTCCTCACAGAACTCAATTTTAAATCGGATTTCCATACGGAGATTCTGCAGAGGATGGACGCCAGTCTGATACGGGTGGCTGAGGCCCTGGAGCAAAATGCTGCGGCCAACGTGACCATTGCTCAGGCCCTGGCGGAAAATACCAGGGCCAACATCCGCATCGCCGATGCCCTGGAGCAGCTCGTTCGCCAGCACATGGTGGAGCCGACCTCCCTTCCTGCCGGAACATCCGGATCCTCCACCTCTGGCACAACATCAGCCAATCCTCCAAATGTGCCTAGCCCTGTGCCTAGTCCAGAGGCCACAACATCTGCCTCTGGACAGGCCAGCCCGATGGCATCCCGGACCCGGTCTGGCGCCCACCCTCACCCAGCCAAACGGGCGAGAAAACGGTGACAGCAATGGCGACTTTGCCCACACTCCTTCTGTGCTTGGCTCATATTCCTTTCTGGTCAAAACTTCCCTCTCCTTTCTTGTGAAATTTTTTTAAATTTGGTATTTACGTTTATGTTACCAGTTATGGCTTTTTTTTTTATTTTAACAAATATCTTTGCCACAAAAAAAAGGCCAAAAAATATTAGGCCAATTTGTTTGTGTTTAAACAATAAATTTAAAACAAAAAACTGACATTGTATTGTGACATTATTGTACAAATGGGTTACATTTAATCCTGGCCCTAAAGGCAAAAACTGACCCTCTTAAAAAAAAAAAAAGGCCTCTTTAAGGAACGTTTAAAAAATCACATAGCGATGCAAATTCCACAGTAAACCAAAAAAAAGGGGAGCTAATTAAAACATGATGACATTATTGTTACAATAGGCCATAACCAACAAATTGTGGCCAAAATAAAACACCCAAAATGTACGCTAATTGATTGTGTAATCCTGACATTAGCAGCTCTGATTTCCACCTGCGTACGCTTTTGTGCTATCCCAATAAACTGCTTTCCAAACACATACCAAGCCGGTTTTCAATCCAACACTAATTACTTTACTGACCAGCCGCGATTAATCGCAGCACCATCGTTGAGTCCCGGGACGGAGGAGAAGGCCATCGCCAATGTGGTCGAGTAATCCTGACCCTAAGCTGTGCGAGCATTTTGAAGGGAAAGCGGATGTTCCAGTGACGTATGAGACGGTCCGAACACATTTGACGTTCGCATCTGCTAATGTATGTACGCCCCAAAAACGCCTCGCCACGCCTGCGTTTTTTCATCTCCACCCCCGTCAACACCCAAAAACGCCCTGTTCTGTCAATCACATTTGACATGTCACTTCCTGTACGCTATTTTAGGAACGAGAGAAAAAAAGCTCGCAATCTGCCGTACGCACATGCGCAGTGTAACACCGACGCATGCGCGGTTAGTCAACATCGGAACGCAACGAGCGTACTGTTGTTAACGTGCGGCTCTGAATGAGGGCCAAAGTATTTTGCTCACATATAAACTGTAAAAATGTGCATATATCACCATATCCTAGGCATTTCTTTTGTTGGAGCTTTGTATTTCTTCAGTATTCATTTAGGATCTCAGAAAAAGAAGACTAAAATAGTGCAATATTGTTTTTGAAGCAATAAAACACATTTATTAAACATCACACTCACATTGAAAAATAAAACATCAGGCATATATCACCATATCCATGGTAGCAGCAGATAGAATGTTAACTCCTTCAACTGGAAAGTATGAAGGTTGGTCCTTCTTCGGATGCCTCTGAAGAAGGACCATTTAGTGTCTGAAACGCGTTAAGCTGAGGTTTCTCACAGGACATATCGGTGGTGGTGTGGTATTCTCCTTTTTCTGAGGATTGGAGCAAACAGGTTTCCAGGACTTGGGGACTTCAACCTTCATTCGCACTTTGGATCTTATTTGTATTAAAACTTACCCTGTGAACGTTCTAATGCTCTGATTTGCTACAGTTGGTCTAACCCTGTGAATGTTCTAATGCTTTGATTGCCTACAGTTGGTCTAACCCTATCTACGTTCTAATGCTTTGATTGGCTACAGTTGGTCTTACCCTGTGTACATTCTAATGTTCTGAATGACCACCATTGGTCTCACGCTCTGAACATTCTAATGGTCTGATTGATTACAATTGCTCTTACCCTGTGAACGTTCTAATGCTCTGATTCGCTAGAGCTGGCCTTACCTTGTGAATGTTCTAATGCTCTGATTGGCTACAGTTCGTCTAACCCTGTGATCGTTCTAATACAGGCCTGGCCAACATGAAAACTACAGGAAACCACAGGTGAAACTACAGGTCCCAGCATGCTTTACCAGTTTATCAGTGGGAGAGTATGCTGGGAGTTGTAGTTTCACAACAGCTGGAGAGCCACTGGTTGACCAGGCCTGTTCTAATGCTCTGGTTGGCCATTATTGGTCTTACCCTTTAAATGCTCTAATCATCTGATTGACTACAGTTGGTTGTAACAGTCTGATTGGCTAAAAGTTGATCTAGCCTGTGAATTACTATTCTTTTACTTATCTATCTTTAATACATTACACCAAAAATATCAGAATTTTATATATAAGTATTTTTCATCATTTCTACAGTACATTATTAATTATTTTGTTTTAATAAAAAATACTTGAAATCAAGTAAAATTTTTCCTATCATGCATAAGAACCAGGCAGAAATTGTCTTTATGTAAGAAACTGAAAATGTCTGAAAGTGTATAACAATGAGCAAGGACAAGTAAAAGTAGTACTAGAGGCAATGTTTGTAATATCAGTAATATATCAATTCCTTTTCTTAAATGATGGAAACAAATGGATTTATTTAGGAATTATTTATCATGGACCAACGTACAAAGGGACTAATCCAGACTGAGTACTATGCCGGGGTAACTAGCGTGATATCGCTCATCACATGTTTCAAACCTTACCAGCGGAGAGGCGGAATGGGGCGTTCCCACGTGCTCAGTAAGGGAGTGTTCATACAAATGCAGCAATTATGCTGCTAGGATACATCAGTGGGTAAAAGTACACAACGATGATCATTTGTGGCTCCAGAGGCGGGGCCGCAGCCCAGTCCAAAATTCAAATAGGAGATTCACACCAACTGCCACCCAAAACGCTGACAAACATCGCCGGCTGGGACTCACTGGCAGTTGGTGTGGCTCCCCTATTTGAATTTTGGACTGTGCTGTAGCCCATCTCTGAAGCCGCCAACCACTGCTGATAATGAAGACTTGTAGTAGAGTAGTGGCATGTGCTGTATACAGCTCTACATATGTGCGGGAATATGCTATTTTTTGTGTGCAATGTTTTTTTTATTTCAAACAATTTACCCCCAGTTTGTTAACAACTCTGCATCAAGTCCAAAATGTGTATGAGTGCAACTAGCCCCCAATTAGCAGTAAGCACCCCTTAATCTGTCCAACAATGGGCGAGGAAAACTTTCACTCAGATGTTTCCATTTTGACAGGTAAACTTTATGTGTTTAGCTTATAATCAGGGCTTTAACTAGGGATGTGAGGTTGATGTTGTTGCCCAGGGCGCTGGGTCCTAGGGGTGGTACTGCCGTTACACCCCACAGTGCCTGCATTAGGCTTGCAGGTTGCCTGGAACTGCACCGTGTAGCCAGCAGCCTCCCTTCGAGCCTCCAAGGGATGCTCCAGACCAGCCGTATTCTATTTACTAGTGCTGGTGGTCCCGCCCCCTTGGCATGACATCAAGAGTCAGGGGGTGGAGCTGGCACAGGGCGGCATAGAGCCTTACTTGTAACCAGCACATTAATGTAAAATAATATTTACAGTACATGACTTTATGATACTTTCAGAAATGACCATTAATGTCTCGTCCCGGAAGATTTACTTCTTGGATATGAACATTGATCTGAATAGAATTTACTAAATGAGAGCACCTGAGGGAAATGATGGTGTGAGACATGTGAGGGAGACAATGCCAAAATATGAAGCAGATATCGCTCTTATGACAATAAAAAAGATGAAAAATACTAACACAGTGAATCTACAAGAATCATATCCAGAAACGAGTCTCCAATTGACATAATCTGGATCATTTCAGCAGCTAAATCACACAGCAGGACTTGCAGACAGCCCCAGACAATGTCAGTTCTCTGCAGACAATATGTTCCCAGTAGCTTAACTATTTAATACAACTTTATCATTATCACATCAGTTATTTACATTACAGCTTACGTTAATGTAAAAGTAATTATGGAAATCCAGTATTACGCAGCTAAAGTCTGTACATCATGATAATTCAGAGTCCTAGGGGGTTTATTTACTAAAGTGCAAGTTTTTAGAAGTGGAGATGTTGCACATAGCAACCAATCAGATTCTAATTATCATTTATCTTTCACAGGGATGTACTCGGGCTCTTGATAAGCCATGACATCAACGTGTACTCGTCTTATGCCCAGGCCTCTATAAGGGGGGGACTGCCGTCCCGGGCCCGGAAGAGAGGGGGTCCCGATTGGCAGCAGTGTGGATTAGCAGTGGGCCGGTAGGTGGTTGCAGCTACAGCACGATAAGTACCCATGGAGAGACAGCGCCAGCCGCAAGCCAATCAGAGCTTGCGGACTGGTAGCCAATCAGGAGCGGCCGCAGCGGCAGCGGCTCCTGATTGGCTGCCGGTCTGCAAACTCTTATTGGCTAGAGCTCGGCGCCAATTCATAATGCCACTGGAGATGTCTCTCCCTCCATTGCTGCCTGCCTGTCTGCTCCCTGCTACCACCGCCAACAGCTGGTCAACCAGTCAGAGCCCCGCATTACGGTCAGCCACTGGGGATCTGCAGGGACACAGATGCCTGAAGATTGTCCAAGCTGGACTTGATCACACGATGGGACAGCACAGGGAAAGGTGGGGACAGTTTCCTTCTTTTATGTCACTGGCGGGGGGTCACTGACATCTTCCTCAGAAGAGCTATAGACAATTGATGTTTGTCTATGTCTAGCAACCTATGTCTGTAGGAGCATTTTAGGTCCAGGACCATGCCTCAATATTATACACAATCTTATTACACACAGTGCACATATATATTATCTAAATGTTATATACAAAGTGCTTACATTTATTATCAATTTATAAGTATGACTGAGAGCAGCTGATACAGTGAGTGAGTTTTATTATAGTCTATTGCCAACTTCCACCTATCCATTATTCTACTCCTCCCCCTGCTCCCTGCTGTACCCCTCTACTCCCCGAGGGGGATGTCATAGCATATGGGTCCACTGGATCGGAAGAGGGCCCTTCCTGTTTTATCTGTACTGGGCCCCGTAATCTCTGGTGGCAACTTTGCTTTTGCCTCACAGGGGTGTGGCCTCGTCTTATGGGGGGGCGTGGTAAACGCTAAATGGGACGTGACAGGAGTCACGGGGGTCTGGCCTCATGGCACGCCTCTGTCTTTCAGTATCAGTTTCAGACCAGGCCGGCCTATCAGGCCATCGACCCTTCTGGCATGTGTCAGAAGTGGCAGATGGCCAGTCCACACCCGATCTTGCACCTTAGCTAGAATCTAATTGGTTGCTATGGGCAACATCTCCACTTCTAAAAACCAGCGATTTAGTAAATATACCCCCTGCAGTGATATAACAGTAGCGGTATCCTTTTATTATCTGTGCCGTGGCTGTTATAAAACGTTAGGCGTACTGCAGCACTGATGCCTTGTTACATGTCGTCTGCCTTCTGGGCTACAGACCACTTAGCATTTTATATAACTTAGAAATAGTGTATATACTGTAATAGATCACACATGCCAACTCTCGCGCAATGTCCAAGAGACTCCCGAATTTTGGAGAAAGCGGCCCGCCCTGCCAGATCCCACCCACTTCGCCAGTGAAAAGGGCGTAACGGAGGCAAGATGATGCAATTTGCAGTGAACCGTGTCATTAAGCTCCACCCACGTTGCATCCTGCAGGGAAGCGAGGCCATTATATGCAAATCACGTTGCCACCACACCATTCACACCGACACTATGGGCCTACAAAATGAGTATTCCACGGGTGATTTTCACCAGTACTGTATTACAAGCTTCCGCCAACTAGTGAGACCTGTTTTGTTCACCATATGTATTAAAGAGGGTCCCGCAGCACCGCACATGTGCCCGTGTGCAGCAAGCTCTGGAAATTGAAACTTTCCAGAGCTTCTGCACGATAGGCAACAGCACCTATAGATGACGTTGATTATAGAAGCCCTGGAGAGGGATCTCTCTCCGTCCCCTACCGGTTGCGCATACGCAGAAGAGATGTCCCTGGTGGTAAGTGTACCTGCATACCCGCGATCTCAGATGGCGGCATGCAGGCGCGATAGGGGGGATGTATCACATTTTTTGTGTGAAAAGATGAGAGATGTACTAAGCCATGAATGGAGATAAAGTAGAGAGAGATAAAGTACCAATTACTGGTTGGTTGGAACTTTATCTCAGTTCACTTTATATCAATTCAAGGATTAGTAAATAAACCACTGATTTTGAAAAATTACAGTTAAGAGCTGATTGGTTGGTACTGTGGGGTCTATTTAATAAGCCTTGGATGGATATAAAGTGGACAGAGATAAAGTACCAGTCAATCAGTTCCTAACTGCCATGTCACAGGCTGTGTTTAAAAAATGGCAGTGAGGAGCTGATTGGCTGGTACCTTCCAAGGCTTTAGTAAGTAGACCCCTTTATCTCTTTCCACTTGATCACTCTTCAAGGCTTAGTACATCAGCCACCCACCCCCCCAGGAAGAGGATAACTGTGATGTAAAGTCCACTATTACACCCATCCTGGCACAAAGAGACTTGGGGACACCCTTGTCTGAAAGAGGGGAGCCCCTTCTTTCACATGATTTGCCCCCTTGCAAGTTACTGTCTGATGATCAGTGTGATCACCAGGAGATATACCCCCTACGCTGCAGAAAAATTAAGATCTCCCCCATCCTCGCTTTAATAAACTAAGGGGTACCCAGGTTTGATAGCGGGTAGCAGGGCCGTAGCTACGGTAGTGCGGCCGGTGCCATCGCACAGGGCACCACAGGTCAGGGGGCGCTGTTTGGGCCTGTCAAATTTTTGTTTATTATCATTCTTTCTTGTAGCTTCCACTTATTTCAACCCCAGCATCTCCTGGCCTCTCCTATCTCTTCCCTGGCCCTTCCCCATGAAGCCATGGCCCTTTTTTAGGTGCATTATGTCCCTTTGAAAAATGAGGGGGGCACCAATGATCTTTCTAGCACAGGGCACCAAAAAGTCTAGTTACGGCTCTGGTGGGTAGTCCCCCCTCTTGCCAGAATCTGTCTTTTTAGCTGTTTTGGAACGATGGAACAATGCCGAACCAAGAACCTAAAAGTATTTCTTGCTGGTGATTATAGAAACTATAAAATATAAAATACATACATGTGATTTGTGTTCAGAATATTGTATCTGCCGATCTAGGTGGCATAAGCAGACAAATGGTATATTCTTACAAGTCAAAGTATTCTGAAAGAGAAGGTATCGTTTTTTGGCTACGGCATAAAAATGTTACCAATATTGATATTGGCATGCGACCAGCGAAAATGCCAAAATAGGCTCAGCGCAGGGTCCAGCATTCTCCGTCAGCGGCGAAGGAGTTACACACTGTTATTGACATTATATTAATGTAAAACATAATATCCTATGCACGCAATTATAATATAACATAGCTCATGACTTAGAGTTTAGAAGACATCCAATGGATTAACTAGAGGTTGTTAACCTTCCGTTTTGGCCGGGACCCAAACATTGGGCTTCAGGACCCATGATCATTCATTTCCCAAATAATGACCGTTTTACTGTTATCTGCAAATAAAGTATATTGTATATTTAAAGCATATAATGAATACAAAAATGTATACATACAAAAATAATATTAAAACACAATTAGGAGCACAATACTTTTGCAAAGCGAAGATCGCAGGGATCCATCGGGGGGTGGAATGCTGACCCGTAGTTTGGGAGACGATCTCCAGGTTACGAACCCCTCAATTAACTACTTACTTGCCAGAAAGACCAAATTGCTCAAGTTCTACCAAAGTCCTGGAATGATTTATCTTGCTCAATAATAATTTAAAAAATAAATAAACGTTCTTGACTTTGATGTCCTCTATTCTGCTTCCCAGAAGGCCGGGATTACAAAAAAACATTAACTAGTGCAAGAGAACATCTTTTGCCAAAAGCACTTTTGTACTGTAGATAAGGAGCCTTATGGTAGATGCTGGGCTTCCCAGAGTCGTACAGTGAGCAGCTCAGGGAAAACACAGGGTATGGACTGGACTCCTGTTCTTCTCAGTATTATGTTTACATCTAGAAGAGGCGGACAGAGGAATCCGTCACTCCAGGCAACCACTGTACCTCCCAGGAGATTAAAAGGAACTGTGGCTGACAATTGCCAAGTTTTGTATGGACTCTACTGAGCCCCTGCGTGCTTATCATCAGGAGGTAAACCAGAGACAGGAATGAAGGGGAGGGTATTTTTAGAACGCTTTTTATTAATTTGCTGTATTAACTGTTCAAGATGAAATGGGTCAGCCACAGTTTAAGCCTTGTATTAAATCACATACACGGTGAACACCGACTTTCCGTCCAAGTCTAAGCTATTTCTTCCAAAAAACCATCCACATATGAGTTAATGTCTGTAACTTGTAGCCTTCTCGTTGGCATGTACAGTTCTAGTCTATTAATAATACTGATGTCAGACCAGGTACATAGGGCCCACTGTTCTACTACATTTATTTATTTATGTATTTGTATTATTCTCTTAAAACACTATGAGGTCTATTTACTAAGCAGTGTTAGGAGACAGAGTGAAAAGTGATAAGGTGCCAGCCAATCAGCTCTCAACTGTCATCTCACAGGCTGTGTTTGAAAAATGACAGTTGGGAGCTGATTGGCTGGTACCTTATCACTTTTCACTCTGTCTCCTAACTCTGCTTAGTAAATAGACCCCTATAACCAATAATACTTGGTAAATGGATTTAGAGAGTAGCTGTCACTTTTAAGCCTTATGATTTTAACCTTCTAGTTCTACCCTGTGCACTATTTCATTTAAATAAAAACCCCAAAAGAACAGAAAAGGTATATTGCAAACAGCAAAAAGAGCAGTCCGCCACTTAATGGGACTAATGCAGAGATAAACTGAACACAGAAGTTTTTGAATCTACGTTGCGTGCGCAGAACTGAGTGAAGAGTTTCCGCGTTTCCGTGTCATTTAGCCCCTCCCCTTCCCTACGGACTTGCGATTCCCGGCAATTAT
The DNA here is from genome assembly GCA_031769625.1 of Taudactylus pleione. Classification (NCBI taxonomy): domain Eukaryota; kingdom Metazoa; phylum Chordata; class Amphibia; order Anura; family Myobatrachidae; genus Taudactylus; species Taudactylus pleione. The sequence goes on from JAUIMM010000069.1 coordinate 561,174, forward strand.
CCCCCATCCTGCCCACTTCACTAGGATGCAGGAGATCTGGATTCTCTTCCGGGGAGTGCGAGGGGCTCCCTGAAAATTTGGGAGCCTCCCGACACTTCCTGGAGAGTAGGTAAGTATGTAGCGCATGCAAAGATCATCTTTCTCATGGACTTGTTATGGGAGAGTCGCAGGCGTGTCGTGGCAACTGCATTCACAGACGTGTAGCCACAACCACAGGGGACCGTGGTCAGACGGAGACACTGCGCCTGCCTTAGAGCTGGTGCCAGCATCGATGGTGCGTGCGGTGATGCACCGATGGCGGAATCTAAAGAAACGCTGACGGTAATATGGCGTGCAGGGACGCTCAGAGTGGGCATCTGAGTCCTAGCACAGTCAGACGCAGGCTGCTACACCAGGGGAAGTGCTGATATCAGCATTTGCATATTATCGCAGCCGCTACTCCAGCAACAGACGCAATAGTGGACGCAGCAGTGTCCATCTCAGGATCAGGCCTTTAGGGGTGGTTTTAGAGAGTAGGGGTCCCGTGTGCAGACTCCGGGTGGTCCATGCCTTCTATGCGGTGCTGTAGACTCTGGTGGGATGCGTTCAATATGCCGACCACGGTGATTCCTTTGGTCGGAATGCAATGCCGGAATCTCGGCACTTGTCAGAGTTATCCCTTCCGCTGGAATCCTAAAGGTAAGTAGCGGGGTTAGGAAGAGTGAAAGCGTTAGGGGTTAGGCACTAAGGGGGAGGGTTAGGTTTAGGGTGTGGGGAGAGGGAGGTCAGGTTTAGGCATTAGGGGGGAAGTTAGGTTCAGGCAACGTCGAGGGAGAGTTAGGTTAGGGAAAGGGGGAGGGTTAGGATACCTACCTACAGGTGTTGGTGTCCTAACCCTGTCAGGATGCCGGCATCAGGATTCTGACCGCCAGGATCCCGAGCGGAATAATAATAATGGGCCGTATTCAATTAGACGCGAAAAGCCGAAATCGGCAAAAAAGTTTAGCCTATTGCCGCTTTCACCTGTTTGCATCTTATCTCCAAATTCAATTCAACGTTTTCGCCTAAGCGGAAACTCAATGTACGGAAACAGGCGGTAAAGTTTACCCCAATGAATGGCAGGCGGAAAAAGTGCAAAATCTCTATTTTGGGGTGCAAATGTGGGGAAATGATTTTGAACCCTTTGGATACACCCCAAAGGACAAATCAGCCAAAACAATATAAAAAATTACCTCAGAACACCCCAAAAAAAGAAATTTTGGGTGCAAATATGAAAAAAGTGGGGGGGACAAGGATAAAAAGTGGTGAAATAGGTACTTGGGGGGGCTGTATGGATGGGGCAGGTGTTTATAGGATTACAGGTGTATGCAGCAGGGGGATTTTTCACATTTTTTAAAAGTGCACTTTAGAAACACAAAAATATGCTAGCACCCATTTTCACGTACCCCAAATTTGACTGGACTATTTATTTTCCACAAAAAATACTGTTTTATATCATTTTTCACCACTTTTAGAAATATACTTCTAGAAAGCTTTTAATAAAAATGAATGAACCAAAGTACATTTATTAGGGCTAATGGTACACATCTGTAATGATTTCCAGTGGCATTGCGTCTTATTTTGGGGTACAGACTGAATCCCCCAATCTATTCAGTACTTCTATTCCGCCTGTTATGCATTAGCATATTTGCGTTTTCGCTGTTCTGCAATTGAATAGGGAAAATCGCGGGGATGCACATGACGCAAATTTGCGTCCCAAACAGGCGAATGCAGCGGAAAATACAACAGACAAAAAGTTTCAGACTTTTCATATCTAATTGAATGCGGGCCAATGTCTTAAATAATTTGCAGCCCTGCTATGTAGTCAATGATGTAATCTGATAAACAAACTGCTTCTTTTTTCTTTTAGGCAGAACACGAAATAAACCATAATAACCTTTTCACAATTACAGAGTATGTTTTGATATTCAGCATGTTGACAAAACACACTGTCGACACAGTTATAATGTTGGCATTTAGCATGTCTACATTCATGTTCATACCGATGACATGATTATAATAATGTTGACACAAAGTCGGTTGCGGTGGTGAGGCGCTGACTTACCTGCATTCCTATTCTGGTCTGGCCATGTCAGCTGATGGGGAGTACCGGCAGAGTCATTTGATCTAGCGGTCAGTACCCAAACTAGAGCTGTGCGGTTCGGTTCTGCAGAAGTCCAAATCCACCCGAATTTTGTGGATCCGGACAGATCCGAGTCATTGTTCTAATCTCCTGAGGAGATCCGGATAAATCCAAGTCCCTGTTCTGATCTTTCAGCGGTACGAAATTTGGATATTAAATCCGAATTTCACGGTTTGGATTGCCAAAATTACATGCTTTTAGCCATTTTTACAATCCAGATCCAAAAAATCCAGATCCAAAACCAAAACACAAAGATGAATACAAATCAAAAACCAAAACACAGGGGTCGGTGCAAATCTTTAACCCTAACCCATATCCCTAACCGTAACCCTCCTCCTGCAGCCTAACCCTAACCCTGCGGTCTAACCCTATCCTTAACGTTGGCATTCAGTATTTCACAAGTCAACAATTCACATGTCAACACATTGTGAACATGCCGACATTCAGCTTGTGTCGACATGCCCTTGTGTCGAAATTCCAAAAATGTCGACATCATAACTGAAACTGAAACCAAGACATTATGAATGTCAACATGGTAACTTTATCTTGTTTTTAAGAGGCTGGCCAATGTGATTGTAATTAGACCACACTGTGTTATTATTGCCAGCCATCCATTTGCAATTTAACACATTATTTTAATATTAAGGTATAAGCTCAAACAGCTTTCACATGCAATGATCTCACATAATATAACAAAGAGAGGTCTAGATCGCAGCAAATGTTCTTAGTGTGAATGGTATCTGCAGGTACATTGTGGCTGGAGGTGAAATCGCAGAACACATTTGGTATGGGGATACGTATCAGATGTCTCTTCCCACCCCACGGGAAGCCTGCCAACATTTAACTTAGGAAAGGAAACAGCTTTCCCTACTTCTCCTACTTTTTTAAGCAATTAAAAAAGACAAATCGATGGGTGTTATCTCGCCATCTTCCCTACTATCAGAGGGGGGGGAGCTCGGCAGGAATGTGCTGCCTGGGAGACTAGGATCCTTCACGGTCTCCGATGTACAAAGCCTCCAGCATTTGAAAAAAATATCAAAAACAGGGATGATGAAAGGTTTGTCACGTGTTTTTAGAAATTAAAAGTACATTTATTGTAGCCTGTTCTAAAAATATATTGTCACTTTTGCCCCTCACACAATAATCTACTATTACAGTCATAGGGGAGCATCCAATTAGCCGTGGTAAATTACTGCGGCTAATTACTTTGCTCGGGGCTATCCAATTAGCTCCGAAGCCGGCACTTATCAGGGATTTTGTTTCGCCTGCCTCAGACAGGTGAAACCAAATCCCCGATAAGAAGGTGTTTTTCTCCCGATCGCGGCAGAGAAAATAAATAGGTCCGTGACTATTCTGGGATCCTATGTATTTTCGTGAGAAAACAGAAAATTTTTTGGGCGTAATAAATGGGGTTTAATAGGATAGCACAATAAAAAAATTGGCGAAAAATACCCGAACATCGGCGAAACTCCCCGTTTTTTACGGCCGAACATTTTTCTGAGCAAATTGGATACCCCCTTAAGGGGTAAATTTACTAAAGAGAGAGATTTTAGAAGTGGAGATGTTGCCCATAGCAACCAATCAGATTCTAGCTATTATCTACTAAAAGGTGCTAGTTAAATGTTAAGTAGAATGTGATTGGTTACTATGGGCAACATCTCCACTTCTAAAAACTCTCACTTTAGTAAATATACCCCTTATGCCGCATATCCATTAGACGATATAATGAACGATAACAATACCGTTATCATTCAATTGTTCATTATATCGTGAAGTGGGTGCGCGCGTTGGGACGGCGTTGCAGGGGCGTGTATAAATTATCCATTGCAATTCCATACGCAGCCTGAGGCCTCATAGCGTGACCTGAAGTTAGCGATTCCTGCGTGAGGTCTGACCTGCCTTACCTGTGCATATGGGTCCGATGTTACTCGATGTTACCGATTACCATACGCAGCCTGAGGCCTCATAGCGTGACCTGAAGTTATCAATTCCCGAGTGAGGTCTGACCTGCCTTACCTGTGCGTATGGGTCCGATGTTACTCGATGTTACCGATTACCATACGCAGCCTGAGGCCTCATAGCATGACCTGAAGTTAGCAATTCCTGAGTGAGGTCTGACCTGCCTTACCTGTGCGTATGGGTCCGATGTTACTCGATGTTACCGATTACCATAAGCAGCCTGAGGCCTCATAGCGTGACCTGAAGTTAGCAATTCCTGAGTGAGGTCTGACCTGCCTTATCTGTGCATATGGGTCCGATGTTACTCCATGTTACCGATTACCATACGCAGCCTGAGGCCTCATAGCGCGACCTGAAGTTAGCAATTCCTGAGTGAGGTCTGACCTGCCTTATCTGTGCATATGGGTCCGATGTTACTCGATGTTACCAATTTTGCTATGTTACCCAAGTACAAATGTGTTTAAGGGGAAGTGGGCCTCCTTATGGTAAGCTGTGATCGCAATGTGATTGCAAACATTTGCATTTCACCGCTAATATTAGCAACTGCGCTGCGAGCGTTCTAGCAGAATAGCGATCCTTGCTGCATCAGGCCCTCAATGTCCACTGCACAATATAATGAACGATTGAATGATAACGATATTGTTACTTATCGTTCAATCGTTCATTATATTGTCTAGTGGATACGCGGGTCACTTATTCATTCTCATCCTTCTAGAGCTCTCATCAAGATTGCCCAGCCTTCCTCTAGGACACCTCAACTCCATTGTCATGCCACAGTTCTCTCCTGGTTAACTTCTTACCTATCCAGCAGCTCCTTTAGTGTCTCATCATCTGGCACATCCTCCCTCCACTCTTACTATCCATTGGGGTCCCTCAAGGCATCCTCACCTCCACTCCCACTATCTGTTGGGATCCTACAAGGCTGTGTTCACTGGCTTCTGCTTTTCTCACTGTGAACCTCTTCTCATGGGAATTCATTAATTAATTTGGTCTTCAGTGTCACCTCTAAACTGATGACACCCAAGACTATCACTCCTCCCCTAATCTCTCCTCATCTCTAGTATCTTGTGTGGTCAACTGAATGTATTCTCAACAAGTTCCAAACAGACCGGAACAAGTCCCCCCCCCAGACACACTGCTAAGCCTCAACTCTCCCTCAATATCAACAACACCCCAATTTCCAATTTATCTAAAGCCTGCTCCATTAGTTCTGCTTTACTCCTCACATCCAGTCTGTTTTGCAGTCCTGTTACCCCTATCTATGAACTCTAACTAGGGTATGCATCCTTCTTGCCCCATAAGCAGCTTCCTCCTATCTGGTGCCGGCCAGGAGACATGTCCTATCTTCAGGGAGGGCCAAGAGAGCCACCTGATTTTCGGGTGGCTCCCGGACGTTTTGGGAGAGTAGGCAAGTATGGGACCACATGCTACAAGTCCTCATGTCGACTATGATTTATTACTATATTATATAGTGATTGAAATGTGTTTATTTTATGGTAATGAAGGAAATCAGCCAGGAAGCATCATACTGAAATTATTGAGCCACCAGCATAACTAGCGAATAAAAGCATCATTAATTGTTAATAAAAAGAGGACTAGACTGAACCAAGCAAAAGTTGTAATGTTTCTTCCCCTGGATATTAACGTTCCTCTTACATTCCCCTGGCAGAAGTAAGAGCTTTCATCCCATGCCCTTGAAAACAATATGTTTGTGTAAAGTTTAGTGTGAAATTCCTCTCGCCCGCCTCCACGTTCGGCCTTGTACTCTGCGGCGAAAGGGATGAAAACAGTGGGATGAACCTTTTCGGGGGAAGGAAAGAACAGAGAAATAGCTGAATGGGGGAATAAACAAGTGTGAAGGTTACAGCGTGATCTGCGGTTACATCAGAACGCAGCCGCCCTGCCTCCATTTATGTATCGTTACAGTCACAATGATATTGGTATTGGAAGGTGTCAGCGGATCTGCAATGGAGGTCAGTCCACAAGAAGGTGTCTTAACCAGAAGAATGGACAGACAGGCCTAAATACAGCAGGGAAGGCACATAGATAGTGCCAATGCCGGACGCAGTAGAGCATTTTTTTTTCTACCGCACATGCGTCTGAGTGGCGCTGCACAGAGGTCCACTTGTAATTGTGACGCATGGTCGCAATAATGTCTTCAAAGTGCAATGGGAGTTCATGGGCAGTGACTGGGGGGTGGGTATGCGCACGCACAGCGATGGCCCGCCTTAAGGGTGTGTTATGGGACTGTCGCAGGCGTGACACTGAAGTGGTTGGGAACTCATATGTTTCATCGCTTGCACTGGAATGCATACTCTGACGGACAAGTGGCACCTAGCATAGGGCTAGTGCAAGTTTCTATGGCACGACCGATGGTGGCGTCTAAAGACACTGAAAGTGGGCGTCTCAGTCCTTGCACGTTCAGACGCACGGAAGTACACCAGGGAGGGGCTTGTAACAGTATTTGCATATAGTCGCAATAACGGCAAAAGACGCGCACAGCATCTCACGCACACACCTCTCAGTATGGGGGAGAGACGCAGACAGACGACATGGAAAACTGCACATGCACACAGAGGACCTCATTCAGAGGCGGTCGTTAGATTCAAGCGGTCGCACTGAATCAGGGCGGCCGCTTGCATCCTGAACGGCCGCCTCCTTAACGACCGACCAGGTTGATGGTCGCGATGGTGATCACCATCGCGACCATCTGGGCTCATGACCAGACCCTAAGGTTGGGTCTGGGCACTCGTAAGCCCCAGGGAGCTTCCTGCTCTGATGGAGCAGGAAGCTCCCCACTGACATCACTGATGATGTCAGTGCGGACGCCCACAAAACGGTAGGCGATCAACATCGACAGCCGCCCCTTTGGTAGCGAGCTCTGGAGCGACAGAGTTTATCTGTCGCTCCGGGGCTTGCTCACACGCAGTGCGGCCGCTGCGCATGTGCAGGCCTTACCATTGAGTCGGTTACAAGCGCATCGGCGCTCGCGACCGACTCTGAATAAGGTCCAGAGTCCTGGTGGATTTTTTTTAATCGATTCAAAATTGATGTAAATCGATGTGTTTCAAGGGCTAAATTGCACATTTGCTAACACTCAAAAATCAATATAAAAAAAAAAACGTCAATTGTTAGTAAACGTGGGATTGAGGGGTCTATTTTTCAAGCAGTGAAAAGTGTGAAGAAGTGGACCAGTCGAGAAGTTGCCCATAGCAACCAATCAGCTTTGAAGTAGCATTTATCAAGTACAGTCTATAAAATAATAGGTAGGAGCTGATTGGTTGCTATGGGAAACTTCTCTACTAGTCCACTGCTCCACACTTCTCACTGCTTGATTAGCCCCTGGAACACTCCCTTAGCCCCTGGAACATTACATCGACCCCCAGGAGTCACACTTGTGAGGTCAGTGCGACTCTACTACCCACCAGAGAAATGGGAGATAGCTCGTAGTTACCAACAAATACTACCAACAGAAATAATACTTATTTGGGTTCTGTAATATGGTCACTGATATTTCCTGCTGCCCATCCTATAATAACTAGTTGCCAGGTTTTGTATGTTTATTAAATTCAATTAAACAACCGGTATTATTTCTCACAGATGCCGGGGACCCTATTTTTCTGGAGGAGCAATCAGTTCTCCATGCTGTCGCTTAGCAACAGAGGTCGCAGCCGATGCATCTGCTACCGGCCCAAGGGCCCTGCTCACTGAGCACAAGGCAGGAATGAGGGAAACAGAAGATATAATGGCACACTTGCCTACTCTCACGCGGAACAGCCGGGAGGCTCCCAAAAATTGCTGCGATGCTCCTGGTCACCCACAAGAGAGGGCAAGTCTCCCGTCCACCCGTGCAATATTACACCCACCCCCCTGCAGCCACTCACGTACCGAGTGAAAGTGGGCGGTCTTTTGATGACACGATTTGTGCTGAATCGCGTCATCGTAGCAGCACCCCCTGCTTTACAATGCCGGTAATCTCAACATTGTATAGCGGGGGAGGAAGGGGGCGGGGTTGTGATGATTTGCTTGCACCACCAGTCCCCTGCACCGCCCACAATTGCAGCTCCAACACCCCCAGCTGCGCCAACCTGGCTGCCCCCTTCGGATTTAAAGTCTGAATTCTGAACTGCGGGAAGATCAGAAACCGCGACTCTGATCTGTCTGGATCTCCTCAAGAGATCAAAACCGCGACTCTGATCTGTCTGGATCTCCTCAGAAGATCAAAACCGCGACTCTGATCTGTCTGGATCTCCTCAGAAGATCAAAACCGCGACTCTGATCTGTCTGGATCTCCTCAAGAGATCAAAACCGCGACTCTGATCTGTCTGGATCTCCTCAGAAGATCAAAACCGCGACTCTGATCTGTCCAGATTTACAAAATTCAGATTTCTGGAGATGCAAACCATCGAGTTTGCGTCTCTGAATAAGGGCGGTATTCAATTAGTTTCACATCTGCGATAAAGTTTTGCCTGCCCGATTTTCCGCATACATCGTGTGTTTTGGACACGGAAACTTATCGTGCGCGCCCCCGCTATTCGCCCTATTCAATTCCAGACCACGCGAAAACTGCAAACCGCGGAGGCGGAAAGTGCTGTCAGAAATGAGGAAATCAGCCTGAACCCCCCCCAAAAGATGCACTAACATTGGGGATCAATGTAGATGTGCCTGAATAGCCCTAATAAAGCTATTTGGGGTCCAAGATTTTGCCCGTGCAGCCCCCCTCCACTGGAATGAGCTTCCTCGCTCGATCAGGCTCTCCCCGACCCTGCAGAGCTTCAAACGTGCACTGAAAACCCACCTGTTCATCAAAGCATATCCTTCCACCACATAACCGTGTTACCAGGTCTCTGTACCTCATTCAGAGGCGGTCCCTAGGGCACGATCGATCGCAATGAGCGATTTTTTGTCATGTGCGCATGCGTGTAGTCGGCATTGCGCGTGCGCAAGCCAGTTCTTGCGAGCTATATGGAGTCTGTCGTCAGTTGCTACTTGGTCGTAGCTCTGATTGACAGATAGTTCCGTTTCTGGGTGGTAACAGGGGAAGGTGCATGTGAACGGGGGCGTGGCGCAGCGAACGCAGGCGTGTCTGTCGTAAAAAGAGAGATTTAAAGGCGTGCATAAATTACTGAGCGGGTCATCGCACGCGTCATACCACAGCCTTTAAGATGCTACTTCTTGTAGTGCTTGAGTGAGACCAGGGTCTACCTCAAGCACTGCGACTGCAGGCGATGGTTCCTGCCTCTGCCGATTTCTGGAGTCAATTAACAAAGTAACAGGTGTTTGTCATTGCAATGTATATTAGCAAAGTGGTTGCGTTAATTGGCTTTTTTTTTCTTTTTAAAAGGACATTACATTTGGTTGCTCTCGGTATGTGATATTTATATTACATTTGTTTGCAAAACCATTTAAAATACATGTAATAATCATAATTCCCTTTTTTTGGTTCAAATGCTAAATACATGTTTTTGTAGATATTTTTTTTAGGTTTGTGGTACTGCACATCCCAGCATGCTTTGTTTTTTTTGTTTTTTTTATTAATAAAGCCCATAGCCAGATTTCTTAAACCAAACATCAAAAAACACATGCAAAATTTACATTAGAAGAATAGACAAAAAAAAAACCCAAGCGACTGCACGCTGCTCGCATCCGCATCGAAATAAGCAAAAGAACCATCGACAGTGCAGATGTGAAAACTTGACTCTGCCAAAAAATCACGATGGTCACATAGCTTGGCACAAGCGACCGACAAACTTCTGCGACTGTAGTCCTCGCTCACCCCTTTACGAGACTCAGGAGGTGTGTTTTCATTGTGATGGGAGTTTCCTCGCCTACGATGTGCGCTGCGATTTTGCTCTTGGTTTGTATTTTCTCGCTCTTTTATGAAACGATCAATCGCACTCTAGCGACCGCCTCTGAATGAGGCCCTCTGTCCCTCCCGCCTCGGCCATCTCTACCTTGCTTACTTCCTGCACTCAGGTCCCCCTCTACACACTCATGCCTCATGTCATCTGTCTGTCTCCCCTCTCCCCTAGATTGTAAGCTCCTAGGAGCAGGGTCCTCCTCCCCACTGTCTCACAGCCTTCTTCTCTAGCACTTCTATGACAGCCTCCAGCTTCCCAGCTGTATTGTGTATGGAGAATTGTGTTGCTAATTGTTACATGTGTTCTGTTTATATTTTGGTTACTGTATTGTAATGTAATGTTCTGTGTACGCTTTACTCTATGTACGGCGCTGCGGACCACTTGTGGTGCCCTATAAATAAAATGTAATAATAATAATAATAATAATACTTACTGTAAGTTGTTTCAATAGTTTCCTATTAGCGTCTTTGCACAAGTGGCGAAGAATAGCATTAAGCAGTATTTTTGGGTGAAAATAAAAATAAATCCTGTCAAATTTGGGGTACCTGAAAATGGGTGCCTGATTCAGAACCGCTCGTCAGCGCATAGCGCTCGCAAGCGGGTCGATGGTCGGGCAGTGCGCACGCACGGCATGCTCACTGCGCGTGCGCGAGCCCCGTAGCGAGTGAGAAATCACTTGCTCTGGGGCTCGCTACAAGACGGGGCGGCTGTCGATGTTGATCGACAGCTCGTCCCGTTTTGTAGGCGGGTCGGGGGGGTGGCTGCAGAAACGGAGGCATTCCCGAAGGAACGCCTGCCGTTTGTGGGCGGCCCTACTGACATCACTGACATCACTATTAGAGCAGGAAGTTCACGGGGCTTGCGGTGGACGAGACCCTACCACAAGGGTCTCGTCACAAGCCCGATGGTCGCGATAATCGTGACCATCGCCAGGCCGCCCGCACAAGCTGTGGGTGGTCACACACAGCTATGCGATTGTCCTGGAGGCGGATTTTTTTTTTTTTAAATCCGCCTTGATTCTGAATCAGGACCAATGTCTCTAAATTGAAGTTTTAATAAAAGTGAAATTAAAAGCACCTGCAATCCCAAAAACACTTGGTCCCTTCTTAGAGCACCCACAGAACCTTATTTTGCTAGTTTTTTAATTTGTCCCCCCACTTTGTGCTTTTTCGTCCACAAAATGAAAGTAGCTTTTGGGGTGTTCTTCAGTTTTTTCCAGGAATTTTTTGATGCAGTTGTCCTTTGGGGGGCTGTCCCAAGGGTTCTGAGAGGTTTCCCCACCTTAGCACCCCAAAATAAAAATGTTGCCCTTCTTTTCTCCTCCTGAATCTTTTTCACCTATTACATTGCATTGACTTTCCGCGCACACGAAACCCGGCTGGAATTGAATACGGAGATAAGTTTCTGCCACGCGAAAAGTCCTGATCTGCGATACTTTTCCGTGGATCTCGGTTTTCCGTGTCTAATTGAACACAGGACCTCATTCAGAGCCGGACGCTATTTGCGCTCGCTCGTTCAGAAAAAGGGGCCGGCTATTTAAATTGAGCGCTCGCTCTTTGCGGTCTGTTGATGCCTCTATGTCTGAGTGAGCGTCCGAAACATGCGTTCGCTATTTTCTAAAGACGCCCGTTGGCCGCTTGCTTCATACGTCATCTCCGCTATTTATTAGATTAATCGAGTACATCGAAAGGCGTATGAACTGCTCGCAATTCTTGTGGTAGGATTTTCCTACCGCAATCTTGCGAGCAGTTCAGGCTAAAAGACAACCAAGTGACGTGGTCGATGACGCTGCTTTGTTAATTATGCACACCCTTAAAACGCCCGTTTTGACCGTTTGGCACGCCTGCGTTCGGATCTCCACTCCCCGTTTTTAAGCACCTTCCCCTGTTACCACCCACAAACGCCTCATCCTGTCACTCAAATTAGCAGGCATTCGCTATTTTGCGAGCACACGATCTCCGACCGCACTGACTTGTTGGCGCATGTGCATTACGACCCATACGCATGCGCAGATGTGCGAACATCGCTCGGAGCAAATGAGCGGCCGCTTACGAGCGGCTCTGAATCAGGGCCACAGCCCTAAGGCTCAAGATTAAAGTACCAAGAAATACAATGGTGGGCATAAGATAATTGTGTGTGTGTGAGTGCATGGGGAATGTCTGTAAATATTAAAAGCTGTAGAATAAACAGGGGGAGAACCTTGGCAAAAGTGTTAAAAAATATTTACTTGACTTTGGTTAAAAACAAATCTCGAACTGTTCTAAAAAAACCCCATAAACAACGACAACAAAAATACAGTATAAGATTCTATTGAGCAGAATAACAATGGCAAAAATATCTGCAGTGTTCCAAATGGAAAAATGGTGCCAACACGGGTAACTCCTAATAAATATAGAGGAAAGTTTTATATTTGCAGCCTCATATCTTTATAGCGCTGTGTCGGTTATCTGTACTGTGAATACATTTGTGTCTGTTTATGTGGCCCCCGCAACAGTTACCTAATGTATTTTCTATCAAACAGACAGAACAATAACAGAAACAAAACAAACAATCGCTAATCCAGACAGGAAACGGGCATTTTCTAGCCACTAAACTCGCTAAAATATATTCTGTCACCTCCATGGAATGAAAACACACAGGAAAATAAAAATGGAATTTAGTTGATTTTTACATCATTTTTCAAAGGCTTGATAGATAGCACAGGTTATAATTTTTTTTTTCATTTTGATATAAAAAAAAAAAAAAGAAATATTAACCAATTTAAAACTCTCTACTGAGCGGAGGAAGACATTTTGTGGGAATATTGGTTCAGTCCACAAAATGGATTACTGGTGACAAGTACACTTGAAAGGGCCGTTAAACAAAACACAGAGGCCCTCATTCAGAGCCGGACGCTCTGACAGAGCACTCGCTCTGAATCAGGGCCGGCCTTCTTGTTTTTTAGAGCGGCCTCCTGGCCGCTCGCATAGCTGTGGGTTACCAAGACCATCGCGACCATCGGGCTTGCGACGAGACCCTTGTGGTAGGGTCTCGTTGCCGCAAGCCCCAGAGAGATTTCGGCTCTCACAGAGCCGAAATCTCTCACACTGACATCACTCGTGATGTCAGTGGGGCCGGCCCCGAACGCCTCCGTTTGGGCAGCCACTCCCCCGGCCCGCCCACCAAAGGGGGCGTGCTGTCACTCAACATCGACAGCACGCCCCCTTTGGTATGAGACCCGGAGTGATGGTTTGCCCGTCGCTGTCCGGGTCTCGCGCATGCGCACGACGGAGCCGGCTCCGTTGTGCGCACGTGCACTGGGCCACCATCGACCAGCTTGCAAGTGCATAGCGCTCGCGAGCGGGTCTGAATCAGGCCCAGAGCCTGATTTAGAGATTGTTGGTAATGCTGCCGCTCTCTCCACCGCTCCAGTAAATAGAGGTTGCGTCAATATGCAAATGCTAATCTCAGCCTTCCCTATGTGCGGCACACTGCGATGGAGTGTGCAAGCGGTGAGGTGGCCACTTTCAGGTCTGTGCATTTCAAATGGAGTTTGTACACACAACAACATCGAAGCAACATCGGTCGTCTTTTCTCTCCTCTCCTCTAATCCAACTAAATAAGGCCTCTGAATCTGTGGATTTGCTAATGGAAGCGCAGCAGTAATCATACAGTCGTTCCTCTTCCCTTGTAGCGCCTACACTGAACGATATGACATTCAGGACCTTATTCAGAGGCGGCCGTACGGTCTACGACCGCACGGCCGCCTCGATGTTTGGCCAGTGCGCATGCGCACGAGGGAGCCAGCTGGGCTGGTGCTGTGCTGTCTGCTGCGTCCATCTGGGCTGGTGCTGATCCATTCCGGGCTGGTGCTGTGCTGTCTGCTACGTCCATCTGGGCCCAAGTTCTGGACCCCCCCCCCCCAAAAAAAAAAATATATTGTCAATTTATTTTCTGTGTGTGTGCGTGTTAGGCTCAGCCGCACAATATCCAGCAAGTTGCAACCTAGTGCTGCCCGACTCCAGTCGTCATCAATCAGCGCTCCAGGCCCAAGTTCTGGCCATGAAAGAAAAATAAAAATAAAGTGTCTTTTTTGTCTAATATATATTTGTCTGTGTGTGAGTGTTAGGCTTAGCCGCACAAGATACAGCAAGTCAGCAACACAACCTAGTGCTGCCCGACTCCAGTCGTCATCAATCTGTGCTCTGGGCCCAAGTTCTGGAGCTGAAAAAAAAAATTGTCTTTTCTTGTCTAATAATTGTCTGTGTGTCTGTGCGTGTTAGGCTTAGCCGCACAAGATCTAGCAAGTCTGCAACACAACCTAGTGCTGCCCGACTCCAGTCGTCATCAATCTGTGATCTGGGCCCAAGTTCTGGAGCTGAATTTTTTTTAAATTTTTTTGTATAAGACAAACAGAGTGATTGCATGAGAATGGTGTGAGTTAAACTTCGAGTCTGGGGGCTGGCTTAGGTAACACCACGTGACTTAGTTTGCCCTAGTAGGATAGGTGTGTGTGTCTTAACTTGGTATGTGAGGCTGTGTGGGCTGAGGCAAAGCCTCTTTTATTCCTGTCTAATGTGGATTCAGTGGGATTGTCTGAGTTGGCTGTTTTCTGTGGTGGGAAAGAACGGCAGGTCGCCGCTTAGGGTGCAAATATCTTTCAGTTTGTAGTATTATAGTCTTTGGGTGCGCTCACTCTCTTTGACTTGTTAAGTTTGCTGGATCACCCTGCCAGGGACAGCGTCATCACCCTTCCGGGTGGGTAGTCATGTTAGAGGGTTGAGTGGATACCTTTTTGTTGACAGTTGTTTAAGTTACCGTTGCTCTACACCTTAGGCGGTGTCCGCTTGGTATGTATGGCTGGAGTAAGCTGTATGTTGCCATCCTTTCTTTGCCACCATATCTCCAATCAGTTTAGATTAATTTAATACTCATAGATAATTTTAATAAATTGCTAACTAATTATTCTGCCAAATCTCATTTCTCCGAGTCTTTATTTCATATAATTTATTAAGAAGGTGTTTTATCGCATGGTGTTACACAAGACACCCCTCTGACGATTGAAAGTTTATAATTGTGTGTCTGTGAGTGTTAGGCTTAACTGCACAAGATCTAGCAAGTCTGCAACGCAACCTAGTGCTGCCCGACTCCAGTCATCATCAATCTGTGCTCTGGGTCCAAGCTCTGGAGCTGAATTTTTTTTTTTAAAGTATTTTTTTGTCTAATTGTGTGTCTGTGCGTGTTAGGCTTAGCCACACAAGATCTAGCAAGTTTGCAACGCAACATAGTGCTGCCAGACTCCGGTCATCATTAATCTGTGGTCTGGGCCCAAGTTCTGGAGCTGAAAATAAAAATTGTCTTTTTTTTATCTAATAATAGTCTGTTTGTCTTTGCATGTTAGGCTTAGACATACAAGATCTAGCAAGTTTGCAACGCAACATAGTGCTGCCGGACTCCGGTCGTCATCAATCTGTGGTCTGGGCCCAAGTTCTGGAGCTAAAAATTTTTTCTTTTAAATTGTCTTTTTTGTCTAATAATTGTCTCTTTGTCTATGCGTGTTAAGCTTAGCCACACAAGATCTAGCAAGTCAGCAACGCAACCTAGTGCTGCCCGACTCCAGTCGTCATCAATCTGTGCTTTGGGCCCAAGTTCTGGGGCTGAAAAAAAAAATGTTCTTTTTTTTATCTAATAATTGTCTGTGTGTCTCTGCATGTTAGGCTTAGCCACACAAGATCTAACAAGTTTGCAACGCAACCTAGTGCTGCCTGACTCCAGTCATCATCAATCTGTGCTCTGGGTCCTAGTTCTGGGGCTAAAATTAAAAAAAAAAATTATATTTATTTGTCTAATAATTGTCTATGTGTCTGTGCATGTTAAGCTGAGCCGCACAAGATCTAGCAAGTTTGCAAGGCAACCTAGTGCTGCCTGACTCCAGTCGTCATCAATCTGTGGTCTGGGCCCAAGTTCTGGAGCTGAAAAAAAAATTTTCTTTTTTTTATCTAATAATTGTCTGTGTGTCTCTGCATGTTAGGCTTAGCCACACAAGATCTAACAAGCTTGCAACGCAACCTGGTGCTGCCCGACTCCAGTCATCATCAATCTGTGCTCTGGGTCCTAGTTCTGGGGCTGAAATTTTTTTTTTAAAATTATATTTATTTGTCTAATAATTGTCTATGTGTCTGTGCATGTTAAGCTTATCTAATAATTGTCTGTGTGTCTCTGCATGTTAGGCTTAGCCACACAAGATCTAGCAAGGTTTGCAATGCAACTTAGTGCTGCCCGACTCCAGTCGTCATCAATCTGTGCTCTGGGCCCAAGTTCTAGAGCTGGAAAAAAAAATAAATGGTTTTTTTTTGTCAATTTTTTTTCTGTGTGCGCACGAATGCACATGTGTGAATTTTGTAACCGCACCTTGGCTACACTATTGGTGCTTGTGACACTGCTTCAAGACTGCAGAAAATATGGAGGGCTGTCACATGACAGGAGAGCAAGGCCAAGAACCACATGTTGTAGCTGCTGCCAGCAGTGCAAGGCCGTCAACTTCCTTGTCCTCTATGAAGGCCCACACCACAGGACTTAAGTCATGCCATCGATATGGTAAAGCTACTTTTACTGATGTTAAGAAAAATTTTTTTAAAGGAAATTTGCCTTTAGATAAACAAACAATTGGCAATATGCCATTCACTACACGAAGTGGCAAGGAAAGGATAAGGCCTTGGCCTTTCTTTATGAAGACTGCTGGTTCTGATTCTGATAGCCCTTCGGAAAAAACAACTGTGTGCCATGACAAATCAAAATCACAAATCCCCGATGAGAGTGCAAATGTGTCCGCGGTTGCCATCTGTGAGCCAGACCTAAATACTAGTGTACTGGAGGATCCTCCAAATTCCAACATTTGTGTGCCCTCTGTAAATGTGGGGAAGGGCAGCCAACATCTTGCAGACGTAGTCATCGAGATGCTTCTGTGGAATTGCACATGGAAGAGGAGGATATTTTGGTAGTTGAAGGTGCTAAGGATGATGAAGATGTTGGTGATGATGATGTTGATGCAGAGGATGTCCTTTGTGTAAGTAAGGCAACAGCTGTTGCCCATGGATTGAAAAAGCCAAAGCCCATTGTTGTCATGCCGGGATAAAATACAAAAAAATCCACTTCTCACGTGTTGAATTATTTCCTCCCCGATCCGGACAAAAGTTGTCAAGCCATATGTGACCGTTGCCAAGCAAAAGTGAGTAGAGGGAGGGACCTAAACCACCTAGGAACCTCCTCCTCATTACGTCACTTGGAGCGCATTCATCAAATATCAAAGTGTATGTCGCCAAGTTCCAAAACTCAAAATGTAACAAGTCCAGTGTCACCTAC
Source organism: Taudactylus pleione (assembly GCA_031769625.1). Taxonomy (NCBI): domain Eukaryota; kingdom Metazoa; phylum Chordata; class Amphibia; order Anura; family Myobatrachidae; genus Taudactylus; species Taudactylus pleione. The sequence continues at coordinate 578,496 of JAUIMM010000069.1, forward strand.
CTGCTCCCTCTCTGTGAGATCCAAGCACCTTCAATCTCCAACACCTACATCATCCACATCCTCATTCGTCATCAGGAGTAGTCCTGCTGCATCCAATGTTGGTATTCCAAGCATGATTGACTCCTCTCCTATCTGTGATTCCTCAGAAGGATCTTTGATGACTACGCCTGTTGCTGCTGCTGTTTCTGTGAGTGGATCTTCATCCCAGAAGGGGACCAGGAGGAAGACTACTTGTAGCGTATCCTCCAAAAAAAAATAACTGCTAAACAATCGTTTGCAAGGGCACACAAGTATGACAGCAATCACCCATTTGCACAGCAGATTACTGACGCCATAACAGCTATGCTGGTATTAGATGTGCATCCAGTATCCGCTATCACTGCAGTGGGTTTTCAACAGTTAAATGAGGTCCTGTGTCCTCGCCACCAGATCCCTTCTAGATTCCACTTTGCTAGAACAGCAATTCCAATTCTGTACAAGGACATTGAAAAAAACCTTATTAATATCCTCAGAAATGCCGTTGTACCCACTGTCCACTTGACCACTGATATGTGGACAAGTGGGACAGGGCAAACTAAGGATTACATGACTGTGACAGCCCACTGGGTAGGTGTATTGCCTACAACAGCAACAGCCACATTTACCAAAAGACAGCTGAAACAGAGGCAGGCTACTCTTTGTATAACTGGTTTCACTAAGAGGCATACAGCTGAGAACCTCTTAGAAAAACTCAGGAAATCATTGCTAAATGGCTTACTCCACTTGGACTCTCCTCGGGATTTGTGATTTTGGACAATGCCACCAATATTGTGAGAGCATTACATGTGGGCGAATTCCAACACATCCCATGTTTTGCTCACACAATTAATTTGGTGGTGCAACGTTTTTTAAAAACTGACAGGGTCGTGCAGGAGATGTTCTCGGTGGCCCGCAAAATAGCCGGACATTTTAGAAATTCGGCGACCACTTGTCAAAGATTGCATGACCAGCAGGTACTGTTAAATTTGCCCTGCCATCAGCTGAAGCAAGAGGTAGTAACTTGGTGGTATTCTACCCTCTATAAGCTTCAGCGGATGGAGAAACAGCAAAAGGCCCTCCAGGGCTATACAATGGCCTATGACATTGGCCATGGAGGGGGAATGCACCTTACTCAAGCGCATTGGAGAATAGTTTCCGTGTTGTGCAAGGTTCTCAAACCCTTTGAACTTGCCACACGTGAAGTTAGTTCAGACACTGCCAGCTTGAGTCAGGTCATTCCCCTCATCAGACTTTTGCAAAAACAGCTGGAGAAACTGAAGGAGGAGGTTAAACGGAGTGATTGCACAAAGTATGTTGGACTGGTGGATCAAGTCCTTGATTCACTTCACCAGGATCCAAGAGTTGTCAATCTATTGAAATCTGAAAAATATATTTTGGCGACCATTCTGGATCCTAGGTTTAAGTCCTACCTTGTGAGTTTTTTTCCAACAGACCCAAATCTACAAATGTGCAAAGAGCTGTTGGTAAAAAAAATTGTCAGCTGCAGCCGCATGTGAAACGCCATCATCTCAGTTTTTGCAGCTGCCAGGAAAAAACTAAATTTTCCTTACAGAATGCCTGCTGGTCATGCAGATCGTTCACCAAAAAATTACATCTGGTCGGGCCTGAGAGAACTGCCTACTAGTGACATGTCTTCTACCATGACTAAGTGTGATACGGTCTCCATTCACAAAATGGTGGAGGACTATTTCAGAGATAACTTCCTAATAGCCATTTCAGATAGTCCCTTTCAGTATTGGCAGGAAAAAGAGGCAATTTGGAGTCCCATACACAAACTGGATTTGCATTACTTAAGTTGCCCACCCTCCAGTGTGTACTCCAATAGAGTTTTCAGTGCAGCTGGCAACCTTGCCAGTGATCAGGTTACTTCCTCAAAATGTGGAAAAGTTGATGTTCATTAAAATGAATTACAAATTCCACAAGGAAGACCTCTACCAACAATTACATAAAAAAATGACAGAGCGCCTATGGTGGATTCTAGCAGGGACAAATTAATATTGTGTGAAGGAGAGGATGTACACATTGATGGGGAGGACGAGGACGATGACAACTTGTAATGTAAAGCCAGTTTGTGTATGGGATCATTTTCATTTCCATGTCCAATGCACATTGGCAGCTTGTTTTATGGGGGTCCAAACAAACCAATAATTTCAGCCACAATTGGCAGTCCTTGTCGCTGAAATGATTGGTTTGTTAAACTGTGAATGTCCTGTTTCGTATACAACATAAGGGTGGGTGGGAGGGCCCAAGGACTATTCCATTATGTGCTGGTTGGAGCATTGCTGGCTGACATTTTAAATGAATGTTATGGTTGGTTTAGGAATCAATGATTTGTTTTTAAATTAATTTCTTATCAATTTTACAGCCAGGGGCTGCACCAATTAATTTCATTAATTATTCAGTCTGGGGATGCACCAATGAATTGTTTTTTTAATTAATGTATTATCCATTTTACAGCCAGGGGCTGCACCATTGAATTTCTTTTTATTACTATTTATTCAACCAGGGGCTGCACCCAATGAATTGTTTGTAAATTAATTTATTATCAATTTTACAGCCAGGGGCTGCACCAATGAATTTCTTTTTATTATTAATTATTCAGCCAGGGGCTGCACCCAATGAATTGTTTTTTAATTAATTTATTATCAATTTTACAGCCAGGGGCTGCACCCAATTAATTGTTTTTTAATTAATTTATTATCAATTTTACAGCCAGGGGCTGCACCAATGAATTGTTTTTTAATTAATTTATTATTAATTTTACAGCCAGGGGCTGCACCAACTATCAATTCTTCAATCTTAAAGGGTATCCCAACCATCATCTTTGCACAGTCCTCAACGCTATTAATAATTATATCAATCAGTTTTGAGCCATCAAGCTGGATGCAACCTTTTGGCCCTTTAACTAGATGAAAAAAATCAATATTGTGAGCTGTGAGGTGGTCAAAACTGACTGGAAACGAGTGGAAATAAATATTATTGAAGTTATTAATACTGTAGGAACAAAAAAAGGCACATTTTATGTGATTTTAGCTGTTTTTTTAATTTTTTAAGAAATAATCCAGATCCAAAACCAAAACACGAAAACAAAACACGAAGGTGAGGTTTTGGCAAAACCAATCCAGATCCATGACCAGGGGAGATCCAGATCCAAAACCAAACACAGGGGTCAGCGCACATCTCTAATTTCAACCATATTGCACTGCAGTAAGTAATATATTGCAATCATAATGTTGAGACTAAGGCAATTAATAAAGGAAGACAGACAGACCGACAGACCGTTAGAACCATTAAAACTATAGGTCCTTCCTTTAGAGAAGATTAAAAAAAGTGAAGGTGTCAGTGAGTACAGTTTACTATACCATCAAAAGGCACTTTAAAACTTGAGGAAACCCTGACAGGAAGAGGTCTGGCCAGGGCGTAATAAGAACTGGGGGACCCTCCCACCATGAAACAATTCCCTTTGCTAGATCCTGTGCCGTGCCATCTTTCTGAATACATCACTAACAAGGCACTGCTCGAGAAGCATAGGTAGCCAGCACACCACACTGAAGGTACAGTGGTCAGTCCTGGGTGCATGGTGTGTTGGGCCCCCCTGGACATGTGATAGATACACCACTGGGTCTGGCAGACCCTAAGCCACAACCGAATCAGATGACAATATTCTGAGAGTCAACGGCTTGAGTGATAAGCAGCTCACAGGACAGAACAGCTTCAAGTACTAATTAATATAGTGGTCAACGTAAGCGAGTCTACGGTGTTTATATTTGCAAAGCCTCTGATCATGACTGCAGGTCAGGTGGCAGTGAGAAAGCCAGTGCTAAGTTGGCAAAATAAGAAAAAGGGGCTTGCCTGGGCTATGAAGAACCACCAGTGGACTACTGAAGACTGGAAGAAGATCTTATGGACTGATGAATTTAATGTATAGCATGGTTCCTCAGTCTATAACACTAATTTTCACACATAGTGGAGGAAGCGTTACAGTCTGGGGCTATTTTTCTGGATCCTGAGTCTGCGACCTGTACAGTATGACGGGTACCCTGAACAAAAGCAAAAAAAAGTGGTTGCTATGGGCAACTCCTCCACTGGTCCACTTCCCCACTCTTTTCACCGCTTGATACATTGACCCCTTAAACGCCATTGAACTGGTTTGGGATGGACCATGAACCAATGAACATTTGTGGGAACTTCTGCAGCAGTGTTAGGAAGAATGTCCCGTACATCATTTGATTTCCATTGCAGAAAGACTGCCAGGAGTGTGTGGCTATATTTGCGAAAATCGGCTACTTTGATAAGTCAAAAATTTAGATGACAATTTGTTAAACAAGATTATTCTATAGTTTCTTTTTTTAATTTTCAATTGTTTATTTGTTCTATGCTTTAATTTCATAGCACACTGAGGTCATGTACCGTGGAAATTTCCATAACAACCGTGAATACGGGGATCATCAGAATTCTTAGTACTCGTTGCAAGGCATAATGGCAAATATTTGCTTAGGTTGGCGAATGACTGTAAATTGAGAGGGACCTCTATGTAAGATTACCTAGAAGATTCTGTATGAGGGATCCGGTAAATATACCGACAGTTGGGATGCCGGCGATGGAATCCTGACACCTGTCAGAATTCTGGCGCCGGCATCCCTGGTCCGCCAGCATCCAGACGGTAAGTACTGGTGTTAGCGGTTAGGATTTAACACTAGGGGGAAGTTGAGGGTGAGGCACTATAGACGGAGGGTTAGGTTTAGGGTGATGGGGAGAGGTCAGGTTTCGGCACTAGGAGGGAGGTTAGGGTTAGGCACCGGGGAGGGAGGGTTAGAGGTAGGAGGGTTAAGATACTGACCAACAAGTGTCGGTATGCTAACCCTGTTGGGATGTTGGCATCAGGATTCTAATCACCGGGATCCCGAGCGCCGGCATCCCGTACCCAACCCCTGTATGATGCCAAGGGATGAGGCAATATCCCGACTGCCGTAATCTTGAAGGTAAGTAGTGGGGTTGTGGGGAGGGTTTGGGTTAGGCACTAGAGAGAGGTTTAGGCACTAAGTGGGGAGGGAGAGGTTAGGTTTAGGCACTAGGTCGGAGATTAGGGGTAGGGAGAGCGGGAGGGTTAGATTACTGACCGACAAGTGTCAGTATTCTAACTGTGACACAGTCGGGATAGGGGTCCCTCTTCTGGGGTAGACATACACCTCCTTACACACAGCAGCCAGGAAACAGCAGTAGTCGTGGGTTTTCGTGCAAGCCTGTTGGCACCAGTTTTTATTGTGTGACACCAATAATCAAAACATAAAAATAAACCCTAGCCCGTCTGGGCTCTAACTAGACAGGTAACTCCCTCTCTACATGTGGCAGGGCCTACTGCCTTACCACAAACATAGTATATACCAATGTCACAGTGTCTCAGAACAAAACCTCAGTGTCTGTTCTCCCCAGGGTGTGTGAGACACTGCATCAAAACTCTACACAGCTCTTATGAGCCACTTCCAGGTGTAGTCATTAATTAGCCTGGTCTCAGGCTGAAAAGCCCAACACCTGAAGCGGCCCTGTGGATGGAGCCCTCCCTTCTCTCTCACACCCACACCCCCAGGACCCATTATCCGTCTCTTACCAAAAGCCGACACTCAAATCTGCTTGGTAAAACAGACTTTTCCTGGGGGTTTAAAATACATATGACAGGAATCTGGGACACACATATACACCATACCTAACTTCTCCAGTGTTCCTATCACATAACACTGTCGGGATCCCGGCATTGGGATTCTGATTGCTGGGATCCTGAGCACTGGCTTCCCGTACCCATCCCTGATGCCAGAATAGGTCAATTATATTTGGTTCATCTGAAAAATACAAAAAAAAAATCACCATTTGCCATTCACACCAAACATGTCGGTCTCCAGGAACTGTCTACGATAACTTGCACATTTAGATATTCCTAACAATCGCTGCTGTCTTCAATAACATTCCATATAAATGTAGAGATTAGCCAGTTTTTATATAATCATTACTTTCATGGTGGGTTCCTACGAGTCCCCCACCCCCCTGTTTATTTCTAGTGAGAAGGCTGATAAGGAGTCTCCCTCCCCTCCCCCCCCCCAAAAAAATACATAAGTGAAATATGCATGTAAGTGGGATACACAAGCACTTAGGAGCCAGGCATTACATCAACATTTCTGCTGATAAGGGGATGCACAATAGAGTGTTAGACTAACAGAAAAACGCTTTGGATAAGGCAGGCTCCAGATAGCAGTGCTCTATGCGAAATCCCATTGTCTCATTCTCTCAATCCACTCATGGAATGATAGAGAATTCCAGCAGAGTCAGGCAAGCCAGAGGTCAACTATTGCAACCCCCCCCCCAAAAAAAAAAAAAAGGAAAAAGAGCAGATTGAATAATGAGCAGTGATAACGGGGAACTTTTCATTCCTTCCAGGCAATCTAATAAATGAGTGGTGGCTTCATTAGCTGTCTCTACAAATCCTCTATGCCAAGTGTAAAGTGGTTTTCCGCCAGTATTTAGCAATCAATTGTTACCCTTGCGCCCCCCCCCCGCTATGTTACCCAAGTAGGTGTCTTTGTTCTTCTTGTTTAGTTCTAAATTTCCCAGGATGCACCAAGAAAGTGCTACTGATGGCAACTGGTGCAGAGGGAACGGCCCCTTACTCACATATTCATTTTCTTTGGTAAATTGCACTAGAAGAAAATGCCTGTTACAATCTGACGGCCCCTTATTCACATATTCATTTTATTTGGTAAATTGCACTAGAAGAAAATGCCTGTTACAATCTGACGCCGCTGTCGGAGGCACCATCTTTTTCCTTAGCACTAACTTCCATAGAATAGGAATAACAGGTTCTTTGTGCATCTTCTCATCTGACCAGCTGCAAGGAGCAATCATGTCTACTGAACCTGCACTAAGCAATTCTCTCACCAGTTCTGATTTTTTGTTACAAGATTGTTCTGATTTGTGGACCATAAAAAGGATGGGAAGATAAAGTGGGCGTGGTCTTGAGCACAAGTAGACATGATTGGGCGGAGTTTGGAGACGTCTGGTTGATTTGGGGTTTGTTTTGTCCTGAATTTGCACCTGTCAATGTTGAGCCTGATAGCTACTGTGTGACATGGTCTTCAGTGCCATATACAGAATGACGTAGTCTTCAGTGCCATATACAGAATGACGTAGTCTTCAGTGCCATATACAGAATGACGTAGTCTTCAGTGCCATATACAGAATGACGTAGTCTTCAGTGCCATATACAGAATGACGTAGTTTTCAGTGCCATATACAGAATGACGTAGTCTTCAGTGCCATATACAGAATGACGTAGTCTTCAGTGCCATATACAGAATGACATGGTGATTCCAGACTTCAGATTGATTTTAGAAGATACATGTTAGTTAGGAGCCATGATTTAGGCATATAACAGAAATTAGGTAATAGGACAGAATATTGATTCATTTGAAATAAAATATAGATGATACTAGATAGATAGATAGATAGATAGATAGATAGATATGAGATAGATAGATGAGATAGATAGATAGGTATGAGATAGATAGGTAGATAGATAGATATGAAATAGATAGATAGATAGATAGATAGGAAATAGATATGAGATATATATGAGGTAGATAGATAGATAGATAGATAGATAGATAGATAGATAGATAGATATGAGATAGATAGATAGATAGATAGATAGATAGATAGATAGATAGATAGGAGATAGATAGATATATGGATAGATAGATAGAAAGATAGATATTAGATAGATGGCTAGATAGATAGATATGAGATAGATAGATAGATAGATAGATATGAGATAGATGGATAGGTATGAGATAGATAAATAGATAGATAGATAGACAGAAAGATAGATAGATATGAAATAGATAGATATGAGATAGATAGATAGATATAAGGTAGATAGATAGATATGAGATAGATAGATAGATAGATAGATAGATAGATAGATAGATAGATGAGATAGATAGATAGATAGATAGATAGATAGATAGATAGATAGATAGATAGATAGATAGATAGATAGATAGATAGGTATGAGATAGATAGGTAGATAGATAGATATGAGATAGATAGAAAGAAAGAAAGAAAGAAAGAAAGAAAGATAGATATTAGATAGATGGCTAGATAGATAGATATATATGAGATAGATAGATAGATAGATAGATAGATGGATGGATAGGTATGAGATAGATATAAGATAGATAGATGGATAGATAGATAAATAGATAGATAGATATTAAATAGATGGCTAGATAGATAGATATGAGATAGATAGATAGATAGATAGATATGAGATAGATATAAGATAGATAGATGGATAGATAGATAAATAGATAGATAGATATTAAATAGATGGCTAGATAGATAGATATGAGATAGATAGATAGATAGATAAATATGCGATAGTAGATAGATAGATAGATAGATAGATAGATATGAGATAGAAAGATAGATAGATATGAGATAGATAGATAGATAGATAGATAGATATGAGATAGATAGATAGATATGAGAGAGATAGATAGATAGATATGAGATAGATTGATATGAGATAGATAAACAGATATATAGATAGATAGATAGATAGATAGATAGATAGATAGGTAGATATTAGGTAGATAAGATGAGCCTATCCGCAAAATCTACAATCTATCATAAAATACCACTTTTGTTATATACCCAACATCTGGCCCGGCGAAATATCACTCAGATACTCGAACCATATTTTAATGATACATTACGGCGATAATAAATCTTATATCAAGTAATAAGCACTGGTAGATAATCTTATGTTATCATCGCACATAGACACATAGAACCCCATGTCAATAAACAAATATAAATTTTACTTACGTATAATAAGGTCTAATTTACTTTATTTTGTTATAATTGGTAATTGGTATATATCATCAGTTTATTAAACACATTTCATGCAGTTAACTGCGGAATATTCATCTACAACAAATTTCCTCGTGGCTAAGTGGATGTTTCCAGCTATCAGCAAAGCTCAGAATGTATTGATTGGTGTGTGAAAGGCCACCGGGCAGACATGTTGCCAAGAGACAAGACTAATACAGCTGAAATTATTAACCGTTCCATCAAGATGGTGTTTGCTCTCCTTGCCCGGGAGAGAAGAGGACTTTGGTCCCAGCTTATCGTGAAATGAGTGTGGAAAAAGCCTCAAGAATCTGCCGTGGGCAAATGTTGTAACTCACACGGCACAGAACGGGGACATCAAGCGCAGCAGCTGCAAGGGATGAATGGAGAGATATTACTAATAAACTAATGGAAAACAAAACTCAGAGCAGATCCTTACTGATGAGCATTTTGCTAGAAACTCATCCAGAAGTCCAGGTTCTTATATTGGGGGAGGGGTATCAAATCTTCTAAAAAGGACAAGAGTAGAAGTTCCCCAGCAACCTATCTGCTGCTAGCTATTATTTATCAAGTACATTTTATAAAATGATAGTTAGAAGCTACATTTCCCCCATTGTCTGAGATAGCTTTAGATTCCTCCAATACATCAGGTACTACCTATCAGAACTTACTACAAACTCATCCAGTAACATCTCCTTGGCATTGGACATCTAGCAAGACACAACTCAGGAGTGCAGGTCTGCTGGGCATTTTACTAGAATCTTGTCAACTAACCCATTTCCCTTCCATAGGACAGCTCTCTAGATAGTTCTCCAGTGGCATATCTCCTTTCCATAGGACATCCCTCCAGGAGACCCATAGTGCTGGATATTTTACTAGCAATCCTCTAGTAGACTAGGGTCATTTTTAGAGGTGGATTTCCACGTGATCAATTTCTGAAGATAGGCAAGAAACAAAACTGTACTTGTTGTTAATAATACAGGCGCCATTTAACCCTTGATATTTTGGTTTTCTTGAGTACTGGTGGCCCTTGTCATAGAGTATACAGTCCCATGCTGTAGCTCTCTGATATTCTCACCACCCTTCAGCCATACACTGCCCTCTTCATTTACAATGACTTAAATAACAGCATGATAGCTCTCAATGTGGGATTTGGTCAGCACTTGAAGCTACCAGTCATGTCCAAGATAATAAACTATTCCCTGGAATGACTGGTGGGCAACAGAATCCATATTTCAAGTGCCCCCCTATAAGCAGCTAGTGGCACCTATATAAGCAGCAAGTGGTGGCACCATTATAAGCACTCTTCTCTCTCTCTTTTTCTATCTCTACATATATAGATAGACAGATCGATCGATAGATAGATAGTTATGAGATAGATAAATAGATAGATAGATAGGTAGTGTGATATGATCGGGGTAGGAGGTCCCTCTCTTGGGGTAGATGGATACCTCCAAACACACAGCAGCCAGGAAACAGCACACCAGTCCAGGTTTTCATGCAAGCTAGCCACAGCTAGTTTTTTTTATTGTGCAGCGTAAAACAGAAATAATAAAAATAAATCCTAGCCCATCTGGGCACTAACTAACATTAACACCCCTCTCTCAACAGTGGTAGAACCTACTGCCCTCACCACGAACATAGGCATATTCACAATACTTACAATAAGTATATCACAGTGTTTCTGAACAAGCCTGCCTACTTGTTCTCCCCAGGTGTGAGACCCTGAGCCACATCCTGAAACAGCTTATATGAGCCTCTTCCAGGTGCAATCACTAATCTGCATGCTCTCAGGCTGAAAAGTCCAACCACCTGAAATGGCCCTGTGAATGGACCGCTCCCTTCTCTTCTCACATCCACACCCCCAGGACAAACACAGACATTTCCTGGGGTTTCAAAGCACATATGTCAAGAATTTGGGACACACATATATGCCATCCAGCACTTTTCCAGTGCTTCTATGAAGATAGGTCTGTCAGTGAGACTGCAATTGTTGCAAAATTGGGTATAAATCTCCTATAATACCCAGTAATCTCTAAGAAGGCTCTCATCAGCTTCTTATTTAGGGGTCGTGGCCAATTTTGTATTGCCTCAACTTTATTAAATTGGGGCTTTATCAAACCTCTACCAATGGTGTATCCAAGATACTTACTTCTTCCATCCTTTGGCAACATTTTTTTGGGTTGGCTGTCAATCCTGCCTTGCAAATAAAGTTCAAACACTGCTTGTACTCTGGGTAAGTGAGACTGCCAATCAGGACTATATATGATTACATCATCTAAATAGGCAGCAGCGCCCTGTGTATGGGGCCTTAGAATTTTATCCATCATCCTTTGAAAGTTATCATGTGCCCCGTGTAACCCAAATGGCAACATCTTGTATTGGAACAATCCTTCCGGTGCAGAAAAAGCTGTCTTTTCTTTGGCGGTCTCATTTAACGGCAATTGCCAATACCCTTTGGTTAAGTCTAGAGTAGTTAAATACCTGTTTGTTCCTAATATTTCAATTAGCTCGTCCACTCTAGGCATTGGATAAACATCGAACTTTGACACACTGTTCAATTTACGGAAATTTACGGAAATCATTGCAGAAGTGCAAACTCCCGCCAGGCTTTGGAATAAGCACAATGGGACTTGACCACTCACTATGCGATTCTTCAGTTACACCCAACTCTAACATTTTTTTTATTTCTTTGGACACTGATTCCCTTTTGGCTTCTGGTAATCTATAGGGCTTTAGTTTAATCTTAACCCCTGGGTCAGTGATTATGTCATGTTTAATGACTGTGGTTTTACCCGGTATGTCTGACAACAAAACCCTATTTCTGATACGAAATTCTTTAACTTCCTGCTGTCGAATGGCCGATAGGGTTTTAGCTACTGTCAATTTGGGAACCAACGGCCCTGGGTTTACTGAAGGGGCTGGGATGGGTAACATAGCTGCTCTATCCTTCCAAGGTTTTATAAGATTTTCATGGTATATCTGTTCTGGTTTTCTTTTCCCAGGCTGATAAACTTTACAATTACCCTCCCCCACTTTTTCTAGAATTTCAAAGGGTCCATGCCACTTTGCCAAAGTTTAGTTTCTACTGTGGGAACCAACATTACACCAGCACTCTGTCCCCAGGAGCAAAGACACGTAACTGGGCATTGTGGTTGTATACCCTCAGCTGTGCATGTTGGGCCCTTTCCAAGTGCTCTCTCACTACCGGCACCACAGCAGCAATTCTCTGCTGCATTTGGGAAACATGCTTATACGGGTTTAAACGGACTGGACTGCCCCTCCCATGTCTCTTTGGCAATGTCAAGTAATCCCCTTGGATGTCTCCCGTACAACAAATCAAAAGGTGAAAACCCTGTGGAGGATTGGGGAACCTCTCTTATGGCCAACAACAGATAAGGTAACAAGTAATCCCAATCTCTACCATCTTTGTCCACCACTTTCCTTTTAAAGTTTAGTTAAACCTATTCACTAACCGATCGGTCTTGGGGTGATACACAGAGGTTCATAACTGGCTAATTTTAAACAGGCGGCATAACTATTTCATGATTTTTGACATAAATGTGGTACCTTGGTAAGTCAGGATTTCCTTAGGTATTCCCAACCTGCTAAAGACATGGACTAATTCTCCAGCAATGGTTTTTGTTGATGTATTGCACAATGGTATCGCTTCCGGGTACTTGGTAGCGTAATCCATTATCACCAGAATATATTGATACCCCAGGAAGATTTCATTAAATGTCCAACCAAATCCATAGCTATTCTTTCAAACGAAACCTCAATAATGGGTAATGGTTCAAGTGGACTTTTAAAATGTGGCCTTGGAGCATGATACTGACATTCAGGGCAGGATGCACAATATTTAGATGCCTCTTTATGGACCCCAGGCCAGAAAAAATCTGTAAAATGTGCTCAGTGGTTTTCTATACCCCTAGGTGACCTGCAGTTATGTGACCATGAGCCAGGTTTAACACGGTTCTTCTATATGCCTTGGGAACTACCAATTGTTCCACAATATCTTCCCCTTTCTTAGTCATCTGATACAAAAAATCCTGGGGTACTGCCATGTGAGGATATGACAACGGACCATCAGGGTCTACGGGTTTACCATCAATCACTTTTACATTCTCCCTGGCTTTTACCAGAGTAGGGTAATTTAACTGCTCCACGGCAAAGATCTCTTTTCTGACTTCAAGATCAGGCAGACGATCAACTGGTTCAACAACATTTCCTATCTCAGTGGGAAGCTCATCATTCCGCGACCCACCATCACTCTCAGCATTCTATGGTTCACCAATCATGCTAGAAAAAGGGAACATCTCAGACTAGGAAGAAACCACCACTGACACTATATCATGTAACTTTCGCAAATGGGTCGGGGTTATTTACTTCTGTAACAAATCGGGTTTCCACAACTTCCAGAAGTGAGCTAAGTATTTCCCCAATATTGCATCATACATCAAGCCATGAACCAACCCATAGAGACTACAGCAGAACCAAACTGCATTTCTATGTTCACTTCCACGGTCACATAATACAGAGTATCCCCATGTTTGAAAGTCAAAACAACAGTTTTTCCCTTATGATTTATGGGTTTCACCAGTTCAGCTTTCATAAGAGTAAGCAGGCTGCTAGAAACTAACAGAGCCTCTACCCTGTTGCCTTCTATAGTGACTATTCACATTTGCTTATCTGTCTCAGCCTGTCGGTCAGCAGTACATGCTGGCTGTGCAAAGAAAGACACTCTGCGATTGACATAAGCAATATCACATTGCATAGGTTCAGAGGTAAGTGAACAATTAGCAGCAATATGGCCCAAACCACCACATTGAAAACATTGTATCATATTGTTATCAAATCTTTTACGGAGTAGCAACCTGCCTGGCCCTGCTGGCCTATTTCCAGGTTCCAAACCCACAGTCTTAAGTTCATTCCACCGCCTTTTTGTGGTCAGATGGACGAGGTCATGCATTTGGGAGTGTCACGATCCGGGCTATGAGGCTGCCAGGGTCGCGGCTCTTACCTCGCTGGGCACTCTGGCGCGGCCCTTCCGGCGGTGGGGCGGTGGAGCGTGGCGCTGGGCACAGGGGGTCTCAACAGACTGAGGGGACCCATCTGGAGGGATATGTGAGCAGGTGAGGCTAGCAGCGCTTCCACGCTGGAGACTACTGGGCGCGGCCATCTTGGATTCTGGTCAGGTGTTTGGTTGGAGCCAATCCGGTCCCAGCTGTCCTGGGAGTGCTAGCAGCCAATCCTGCACTACCTGAGGGTACTAAAGGGCTGTCAAAAGATCCTTTAGTTGCCAGTGCAACGTCTATCACAGCGTATGCTGTGAGCTAGTTCCTGTGCTCCCTTGCTCTGTATGTGCTGCAGTTCCACTGTGTTTCAGTGTAACCACCTCATAGCTCTGTACCACTCCAGCCCTGCATACCAGCTTGCCTCCTGTACTCGCTACCTGCTGTGGACCGGCCGACCCCAGTCGCTGAGTGCCTGCCCGTATCCCTTCGGCTCTACCTCGCCCTACGTGCACCCAGTCACCTCATGAGTCATACTCCGTTAAGACCGGCTGCCTTTCAATTCCAGCAAACAAGCCTCCACTCCGCATCCGACTCCACGCCAAGCCGTGACAGAGAGCGTGGAGGCTTTTCTGTTTGGAACTCCCAGCGGTGGACTTGTTGGACGCGAACAAACACTGTGACTCCCAATCGAGTTAGGATTTCTTGTTTCAGTTTCTCATAGTCTTTATCATCAGTCAGGAATAAGTCGAAGTATGCTTTTTGCGGTTCTCCAGACAGGAAGGGTGCCACAAGACTTGCCCACTGCTCTTTAGGCCAATTCTTTGTTCTTTCAAAGGTCGTAAGATACGCTTCAACATCATCACTCTGGGTCATCTTTTGCAGAAAGTGACTGGCCCGTATGGAGCGAGTGTCAGTTGGAACATCATTGGAAGCATCTACAGACCGGGCCACTAGCAGCTGTATCACCTCTCTTAAGGCCTGGAGGTTGTTGCCTCTGGGCTGCCTCAAAGGCCAATAGTTGTACCCTGGTGGATTCTTGATGCTCCCTGATGGATTCATGCTGAATTTTGTTAGTTTCCTGCTGAGCTGCCGTAGCCTGGGGCAAGGCCTTAATAATGTCCTCCATGTTGTCTTTGGGTGTTTGAAGCAGAATCTGGCTTCCCTAAACATCTGCCAAAGCCACCTTCATGAATTTAACAGGACTTGAGTTGATGTCCAAAATGACAATTTGGATTCTGTCACTTTAAATTTTAAATGTAGATCTTTTCCTCTTGCTGCAATTTTCAGTGTGTGCTGTCCGCATTCTCCACCACTTGTAATAGGATCGGTCTGGGAGGTCCCTCTCCTTAGGTAGATGGACACCACCTAACCAGGAAACAGCACACCAGTCCAGTTTTTTATTGTGCAGTATAAAACAGAAATAATAAAAATAAATCCTAGCCTGTCTGGGCACTAACTAAACAATAACTTCCCTCTCTCAACAGTGGTAGAGCCTACTGCCCTCACCACAAACATAGGCATATTCACAATACTTACAATAAGTATATCACAGTGCCTGCCTGCTTGTTCTCCTCAGGTGTGAGACCCTGAGCCATACTCTGAAACAGCTTATATGAGCCTCTTCCAGGGGCAATCACTAATCCGCCTGCTCTCAGTTTTAAAGGCCCAAACACCTTAAATGGCCCTGTGGATGAAGCCATCCCTTCCCTTCTCTTCTCACATCCACACCCCCAGGACAAGCACAGACATTTCCTGGGGGTTTCAAAACTTGCAGAATTAATGCTTTAATTGACTGTGGAACAGCGGGTAACCTTATCTCAGAAACTTTGGTGCGTGAACTTAAGATTCCATGGACATTGGCCCTCTCCGCTGTCAAAGGCAGTACTAACCTGGGAGGCACCATAACATCAGTTTCACTAGCCGTTTTGCTCAGTATAGGTGCTTTGCATCAGGAAGAAATTGAGCTTTTAGTGCTACCAAAGTGTACTCATGTTCCAGTTCTTGGATTACCATCTCCAGATGCATAGTCCTACTATTGATTGGTCTACCATGCAGATTCTGTCATGGGCATGCAATTGCCTACAGAAATGTCTTCCTCAAATAGTTCCTTTAAGGACTCACCAAACTACTCCTGAGATTTCTTCTTCTCATACAGTTGCAGTTTCTGTGGGTAAAAGTTCTAAACAAGGCTCTCAACTGCCCGAGCCCTACCAAGAATTTTGTGATGTCTTTTGTGAACAAGCCACTGTTAAACTACCTCCTCACCGCCAATGGGAATGTGCCATAGAATTGGTGTCTGGAAAGGTTCCACAACGTGGTCGTGTCTATCCACTCTCAGTCCAAGAAACTGCAGCCATGTCTGATTATATCAGAGAAAACTTAGCCAAAGGGTTCACTCAGCCATCTACGTCTTCCGCCAGAGTGGGTTTTTCCTTTGTGGAGAAAAAGGACGGGGGCCTAAGGCCTTGTATTGACTATCATGTATTAAACGAGATCACTGTGAAGAATCGGTATCCTCTTCCTCTCATTTATGAACTCTTTGATAAGGTGCGTGGTACCACCATCCTTACCAAACTAGATCTTCGCGGGGCCTACAATCTGATTCGGATAAAGGAAGGCGACAAATGGAAGACTGCGCTCAATACTCGCAATGGCCACTTAGAGTATTTAGTGATGCCTTTTAGCCTTAGTGAATGAGATTTTTCGGGATATTCTTAATCATGCTGTAGTGGTCTATCTGGACGATATTTAGATTTTTTTCAAAGGACATCCAGTCTCACCATCTTCATGTAAAAGAGGTGATCTCCCGTCTTTGAGCCCATCACCTTTTTGGAAAAATTTCTAAGTGTATATTTGAAAATCCTTCTGTGCCATTTCTTGGTCATATAATTTCAGGGGAATCCTTACAGATGGATCCAGAAAAGCTAAATTGCATTCAGGATTGGCCACAACCTAATTCTTTGAAAGCTGTTCAACAGTTCCTCTGTTTTTCAAACGACTACCAAAGACTTATCCGCAACTTCTCCACCATACTGGTCCCCATTACAGCACTCACAAAGAAAGGGGCTAATCCTTCTCGTTGGTCACCATCCGCTGCTAATTTCCAGTTTTTGTTTTAACAGTTTTTCTTTAGTTATTTTCTCTTGATATTGTGAATGTTAAAGGACTAATGTATAAAATATTATAAGATTTATGTGTCTATTTACCATTAAGTGGCAAAGGGGGTGTTCTTTGTAGCTGCTTATCACGTTATTTACTAATAAAATGTCGCCAGAGCTCGGCTGCCCGGTGATAAAGGCTGGCAGCGGTAAGAGTACTCTTACCGCATCTGCACATGAGTGACCCAGCTTTCCCGGTATACACATGTACAGATGAACCGGATGTCTGATAATTAAAAAATATGGATTTAAAATAACTATTGATATGGCCTATTGGGGTGGTGGTCACAATAGGTGTCAGGCTGAATGTGACAGAGACTGCTAGGCCCTACAGAGGGGCAGATGTACTAAGCTAGAAAGTGGGGAAAGATAAACTACCAACCAATCAGCTCCTAATTGTCATTTTCCAAAAATAGCATGTACAGTGACAGTTAGGAGCTGAGTGGCTGGTAGTTTATCACTGTCTAATTTATCACTTTACAGTGCTTAGTACAGCGGGATGCTGGGTTTAATAATATTTAAAGTCTATAATCAGGATGCTGGGTTTAATGATATCAACAGGGTAACAGGTAACACCAGTAATACAGAGGTATCAGCGGAAAGCAGAATAGCGGTATTGCAGGGGTTAACAGTGGTATTTGGGTGTCTCATCCCAGGGGCTAGGTACTGTGCATCCGCATAGTACTGTGACATTCTACCAGTGGCATATCGAGGATGGGACGGGTGGAGCATGTGACCTGGGCGCCATGACAAGCCAGGCAGAGGGAGACATCGCCAGCCAGAGCAATGTACATAAGGTGATGGGGCTGAGGATGAGGAAGGTGATAGGGGCTGGGGGTAGAGGAAGGTGATAGGGGCTGGGGGTAGAGGAAGGTGATAGGGGCTGTGGGAAGGTGATAGGGGCTGGGGGCAGAGGAAGGTGATAGGGGCTGGGGGTAGAGGAAGGTGATAGGGGCTGTGGGTAGAGGAAGGTGATAGGAGCTGGGGGCAGAGGAAGATGATAGGGGCTGGGGGCAGAGGAAGGTGATAGGGGCTGGGGGTAGAGGAAGGTGATAGGGGCTGTGGGAAGGTGATAGGGGCTGTGGGAAGGTGATAGAGGCGGTGGATGGAGGAAGGTGATAGGGGCTGAGGGTAGAGGAAGGTGATAGGGGCTGTGGGAAGGTGATAGGGGCTGGGGATGGAGGAAGGTAATAGGGGCTGAGGGTAGAGGAAGGTGATAGGGGCTGTGGGAAGGTGATAGGGGCTGGGGATGGAGGAAGGTAATAGGGGCTGGGGGTAGAGGAAGGTGATAGGGGCTGTGGGAAGGTGATAGAGGCAGTGGATGGAGGAAGGTGATGGGGCTGAGGGTAGAGGAAGGTGATAGGGGCTGTGGGAAGGTGATAGGGGCTGGGGATGGAGGAAGGTAATAGGGGCTGGGGGTAGAGGAAGGTGATAGGGGCTGGGGGTAGAGGAAGATGATAGGGGCTGTGGGAAGGTGATAGGGGCTGGGGATGGAGGAAGGTGATAGGGGCTGGGGGTAGAGGAAGGTGATAAGGGCTGGGGTAGAGGAAGGTGATAGGGGTTGTGGGAAGGTGATAGGGGCTGGGGATGGAGGAAGGTGATAGGGGCTGGGGGCAGAGGAATGTGATAGGGGCTGGGGACAGAGGAATGTGATAGGGGCTGGGGACAGAGGAAGGTGATAAGGGCTGGGGACAGAGGAAGGTGATAGGGGCTGGGGGCAGAGGAAGGTGATAGGGGCTGGGGGTAGAGGAAGATGATAGGAGCTGGGGGCAGAGGAAGGTGATAGGGGCTGGGGGCAGAGGAAGGTGATAGGGGCTGGGGGTAGAGGAAGGTGATAGGGGCTGTGGGAACGTGATAGGGGCTGGGGTAGAGGAAGGTGATAGGGGCTATGGGAAGGTGATAGGGGTGGTGGATGGAGGAAGGTGATAGGGGCTGAGGGTAGAGGAAGGCGATAGGGGCTGTGGGAAGGTGATAGGGGCTGGGGATGGAGGAAAGTAATAGGGGCTGGGGGTAGAGGAAGGTGATAGGGGCTGTGGGAAGGTGATAGGGGCTGGGGATGGAGGAAGGTGATAGGGGCTGGGGCTGGAGGAAGGTGATAGGGGCTGTGGGAAGGTGATAGGGGCTGAGGGCAGAGGAAGGTGATAGGGGCTAGGGACAGAGGAAGGTGATGGGGGTTGGGGATGAAGGAAGGTGATAGGTGCTGGGGACAGAGGAAGGTGATAGGGGCTGGGGACAGAGGAAGGTGATAGGGGCTGGGGGCAGAGGAATGTGATAGGGGCTGGGGGCAGAGGAAGGTGATAAGGGCTGGGGACAGAGGAAGGTGATAGGGGTTGGGTCAGAGGAAGATGATGGGGGGCTTCTGGGCTAAGGATGGTAATGAGAGGCTGAATTAGAGGAAGGTGATGAGGGGCTGAGGACTGAGGATGGCTGGCTGCAGATACCATCCCTCCTACCCCTGACAGCACTGTCATTAAGAAGACCTTACAAGAGACGGCAGACAAGACCTACAGCGGCATCATCAGTGACAGAGAGACAGTGTAGTAAGTCATAGTGTATTATTACTTTATTTAAAGGCTGGCTTATCTCTCAGGTAACATATCATGCTTCACATATCACACATGCAGGGGAGGGATGTGCGGGATCAGGCCCGGCGACAGGGAGGGACTAGGGGCACACCTGTGCCGGGCCCCGAGGTTCTGAGGGGCCCTGAGTGCTATGGGGCATGAAACACGTGCCCTCTCTGCCGCGGATCCGCGGCTTGTGTAAAAACTCCCCCCCCTCCTGCATCGCCCCGCCGGCCGGCCGGCCCTGGCCCCCGTCTCTCTTACTTGTACATACTGTACACTGTGTGTGGGCTGCGGTTGGATGATTGCACATAACGTTATGCGCAGCGTCATGAACATCATTCTCATGACGCTGCGTGGCTTCGCCGGCCCTCCACCCTGGCCTCCTTTGACATCTACTGAGGAGCAGGCGCCAGGCTCAGCAGGGAGTCCAGCTGGACAGGAGCCAATTAATCACCGACACCCGCCGCAGCCTGGCACACAGAGAGGCAACCTCCACCTGTAGGGTCTGGCTGGGCTGCACCATCCTGCTCTGGTCCTCCACTGTGCATTGTCTGTCCGGGTAAGTCAGTGACATGATTGACAGACATTCGTTTTTACTAACATTGACAGTGCAGTGTGCCCCCCTAAATACACATATAGGCAGCTCAATTTTTATATATAGTGCAGTGGATTTCTGACTTTGTTTATGCGGTTAATTTTTATTAACCTTTTGTGATCATAGCTTTCCCATGCACCCTATGTGCAAACTCGTTTATATTAACCTGTGTCAGCTGTCTTTTTGGTAGTGTGATAGAAGCTATGTCAGGTGACTGCCTTACCTTTAAAAGCCATTAGCTGGCAGGTGAGCTTTAAACCAGGCAACATTTTTTCAGTCTAAACTATGTGATAGCAGCTAACAGGTTTCCATCAGTGTGACGGATAGTGTAGGACCTGCAGAAAGTGGGGTCCCGTGATGTGGGCTGCGGGCTTAAATGCATTGATCAATCCATGAACTAAATCCCCATTATTTATTTACTTATTTATACATCATTGTGAGTGTTTAAACATGGTGAGTGCTGGGTTTTCTGTTTTTATTTATTTAAGCAATGTGGTCACAGGCCACTTGCACCCCAGTCCTGGGAATGGCGAGTGCAGGTCTGCACCCCAAATCTAGGAGTGGCGAGTGCAGTGGATTTCTGACTTTGTTTATGCGGTTAATTTTTATTAACCTTTTGTGATCATAGCTTTCCCATGCACCCTATGTGCAAACTCGTTTATATTAACCTGTGTCAGCTGTCTTTTTGGTAGTGTGATAGAAGCTATGTCAGGTGACTGCCTTACCTTTAAAAGCCATTAGCTGGCAGGTGAGCTTTAAACCAGGCAACATTTTTTCAGTCTAAACTATGTGATAGCAGCTAACAGGTTTCCATCAGTGTGACGGATAGTGTAGGACCTGCAGAAAGTGGGGTCCCGTGATGTGGGCTGCGGGCTTAAATGCATTGATCAATCCATGAACTAAATCCCCATTATTTATTTACTTATTTATACATCATTGTGAGTGTTTAAACATGGTGAGTGCTGGGTTTTCTGTTTTTATTTATTTAAGCAATGTGGTCACAGGCCACTTGCACCCCAGTCCTGGGAATGGCGAGTGCAGGTCTGCACCCCAAATCTAGGAGTGGCGAGTGCAGTGGATTTCTGACTTTGTTTATGCGGTTAATTTTTATTAACCTTTTGTGATCATAGCTTTCCCATGCACCCTATGTGCAAACTCGTTTATATTAACCTGTGTCAGCTGTCTTTTTGGTAGTGTGATAGAAGCTATGTCAGGTGACTGCCTTACCTTTAAAAGCCATTAGCTGGCAGGTGAGCTTTAAACCAGGTAACATTTTTTCAGTCTAAACTATGTGATAGCAGCTAACAGGTTTCCATCAGTGTGACGGATAGTGTAGGACCTGCAGAAAGTGGGGTCCCGTGATGTGGGCTGCGGGCTTAAATGCATTGATCAATCCATGAACTAAATCCCCATTATTTATTTACTTATTTATACATCATTGTGAGTGTTTAAACATGGTGAGTGCTGGGTTTTCTGTTTTTATATATATATATATATATACAGACCATGATGTCCGGATCACCCTGTATAAGTCAATAGCGCCGTGTGCCCGCACAGGGGGAAGATTCCCATACAGACAGCGATGGTGAAGCACTCCTTGCGACTTGATAAAATAACAGACTCTTAGGGCGGCATGTAATTTGGCAACGTTTCAGTGCCCTTTATTGTGGCATTTTCGTCAGGCTCAAAGAGTAAATGAAAATCGTCTTACCATAAATACCATCTTTTACACCACAAGTGACACCTGGAGCTGGAAACGGGACGGAGTACCCGCCCGGCCCGCACATAATAAATGACATCATCAATTGATGAGTCATCACTGTGCTCCCCAACACCATGGAAACAGAATAAACTATCAAAAAAGAAAAAACAGCATAATGTATACAGATTAATGTAGGCACAGATAGATAATGCCAAAGCGAACTGCACAATATATATAATAAATAAAACACATTTTTTGAAAAAAAATATCTTGATATTCAAGTATCAAATACTATACAAGTCACATGGCCGGGACAACATATAGTACATAGGTAAAAAACAGAGTAGTGAATTGCAAAACAAAGAACAACTAACAAAATATGCATAGTATCAAATAGACATATACTATAGAAAATTAGACCAACTTCACAAGTAGATACAGCCCTAATAATACAGTGTTGCTAATTAATTAAAATTATAGAGTATAGATCTATATTTATAAATAACTATTGAGACCCAAGTGTTCATTGAGCCCCTTGGGAGCAAAGGTTCCCAGCTGAAATATCCAGTGGGTCTCCAGTTGTAGCAATTTCACTGAACTATTACCTCCTCTGATAGACACAGGAACTTTGTCGATATTTTAAAGAGGCAATAGAATGATGGGCCTTAAACATATGTTCCATTTTACCGATGTATGACAGTCCACAGGGACAGATCAGCTGATATACTACAAACCTTGAATTACAGGTTAATCGATGGCGTTTATACATAGTTCATCCTGTCTGAGGATCTTGGAAGGTGTCCCCAGGGATCATATACTGATAAGTAGTACATTTTATACAGCCTTTCTTAGCCCCTAAAAAGTTCCTGTAAGGGACATCCTTCCGTGTGACATCAGAATTAACAAGGATGTCTTTAAGATTTTTACCACGGGTATAGTAGGACATCAATCTTGTATCACCCAAATTAAGCTCTGGATCGGACTGAATAATATGCCAAAGGTTCTTAGATATATTATTAATACCTGTACTGGCCAGATTATATTGGCATACCCAGGGAATCATCGATTGTTGCTTCCTCTGTGTATTCTGATTGAGCAGAGTATTGCGATCTATTTTCAATTCTTTCTGTTTAGCCTGTTCAAGTAAATTAGCCTGATACCCTCTCTGATTGAATTTAAGTATCATACTATCCATCTGTTGTTCTGCCACTATTGGATCAGAGGTAATCCTTTTAATACGTAAAAGTTGTGAATAGGGTAATCCCCGTTTCAATAGTTTTGGGGGGGAAACTATTATACTGCAATAGGTTGTTTTGATCAGTAGGCTTAAAATATAATGCTGTAGATATCTTACCACCAGACAATTTAATCTCCACATGAAGGAAATTGATGATAGAGTCACTCATAGTATATGTCAATTTGATTGGATGCAATTTTTTATTATGCTCATCAATGATGGAGGCAAGGCTCTCCTTAGTGCTTGTCCAAAAAAGCAAAATATTGTCTATATATCGACAATAAAAACAGATATTATCTGCTATCGATGGGTTACTAAAGAATATGTCTTGTTCTACTTCAAACATAAAAATGTTTGAGTAGGCAGGGGCCACACTAGAGTCCATAGCACAACCTCTGCCTTGTAGGTAGAAATGACCATCATAATAAAATACATTTTTTGTCAAAACCAAATGTAACATTTCTATGCAAAACTCAATGTTTGGACCTTTATATTCGGGATGCCCAGGAAGATATTTAGTGACGGCAGATAAACCCATACCGTGCAGGATCACAGTGTATA
The DNA here is from genome assembly GCA_031769625.1 of Taudactylus pleione. Taxonomy (NCBI): domain Eukaryota; kingdom Metazoa; phylum Chordata; class Amphibia; order Anura; family Myobatrachidae; genus Taudactylus; species Taudactylus pleione. Next base: position 602,274 of record JAUIMM010000069.1, read on the forward strand.
AACTCTGTACATCAAAACCACATAGAATTATATCTGAATCAAAGCTAGACAAAGCATTTAATTTTCTAAGAAGACTGATTGTATCAAGCAGAAATCTGGGTTTAGACTGAATGCAGGCTGTAAATGTGAGTCCGGGAATAAAGCTACTGGTTGGAACAATGAGTTCCTGGTGGCTATAATCGGACGTCCTGGTGGTTGTTCAAGAGCTTTGTGAATCTTAGGGATAGTGCATATAGTATATTGTATAGTAGAGGTACTATGGGGCATGATGGAACCAATGCCTCTTTAACTACATTTGAAATCATATTCCTTTGTACTGCAATATCCAAGATATCAATGAGTTCTTGCTTATAGACTTTTGACGGATCTCAAGGTAATCGGCTGTAAGTCTCAATTTCTTCTTTATAGTCTCGGATGTTCTGGATAACCAAGGCACTGCCTTTATCTGCCGGTCTAAATATCAAATCCCTCTTGGACGCCAGATTATCTAGTGCTCTCTTAATATATATATATATATATATATATATATATATATATACTGTATATATATATACAGATATATATATATATATATATAGATATATATATATATATATACAGATATATATATATATATATAGATATATATATATATATATATAGAGATCTCTCTCTCTCTCTCTCTCTATATATATATATATGTAAATAGATAGACCTATATATAAATATATACATATATATATATATATATATATATTAGGGGTGAGCGGGTTCGGATTTCTGAAATCCGAACCCCCCCGAGCCACCCCGATCCGAGTCCAATCCGAGTCAGGCTCGACTTTTCCCGCCTGACTCGGATCTGAAATCGAGGCAAAACGTCATCATCCCGCCTTCCGAGTCTCGCGGGTTTTGGATCCTATATAAGGTACCCGCGTCGGCGCCATTTTCTCACTCGGCTGTGGACAGTGAAGAGGGAGGGTGGGAGTTAGGGCTGTGTAGTGTAGTGTAGTGCTGCTGTTGTCCACTACTTCAAAGTCCATAGGGGCTGGCTGTGTTGTGCTGTGCTGCTGTTGTTAATAGGGGCTGTGTCCACTACTTCAAAGTCCATAGGGGCTGGCTGTGTTGTGCTGTGCTGCTGTTGTTAATAGGGGCTGTGTCCACTACTTCAAAGTCCATAGGGGCTGGCTGGACTGTGTTGTGCAGTCAGTTCTCCATAGGGGCTGTGTCCACTCCAAAGTCCTGTGCAGTGTCCCAGTCCTAAAGGGGTGCTGTAGTGTTGTCCAGGGGGTGCTCTGTCCATCAGGGGTGCTCCCCCCAAGTGCTAAAAAAATAATATATTTTCTGTGTTTGTGAATTGTGTGCGCAGTAGCCGCACGTGCATCAACAAAGTAGTGCCAAGCGTGCGCCTGTGTCATAAGTAAAGGGCCGGCTGGCTTGACCGTTAAAGGGTGCTGTAACCCCCGAAAGTACACTCCAGTCCAAACCAAAAAAAAATTATTTTCTGTGTTTGTGAATTGTGTGCGCAGTAGCCGCACGTGCATCAACAAAGTAGTGCCAAGCGTGCGCCTGTGTCATAAGTAAAGGGCCGGCTGGCTTGACCGTTAAAGGGTGCTGTAACCCCCAAAGTACACTCCCGTCCAAACCAAAAAAAAAATTATTTTCTGTGTTTGTGAATTGTGTGTGCAGTAGCCGCACGTGCATCAACAAAGTAGTGCCAAGCGTGCGCCTGTGTCATAAGTAAAGGGCCGGCTGGCTTGACCGTTAAAGGGTGCTGTAACCCCCGAAAGTACACTCCAATCCAAATCAAAAAAAAATTATTTTCTGTGTTTGTGAATTGTGTGCGCAGTAGCCGCACGTGCATCAACAAAGTAGTGCCAAGCGTGCGCCTGTGTCATAAGTAAAGGGCCGGCTGGCTTGACCGTTAAGGGTGCTGTAACCCCCGAAAGTACACTCCAGTCCAAACCAAAAAAAAAATTATTTTCTGTGTTTGTGAATTGTGTGCGCAGTAGCCGCACGTGCATCAACAAAGTAGTGCCAAGCGTGCGCCTGTGTCATAAGTAAAGGGCCGGCTGGCTTGACCGTTAAAGGGTGCTGTAACCCCCGAAAGTACACTCCAGTCCAAACAAAAAAAAATTATTTTCTGTGTTTGTGAATTGTGTGCGCAGTAGCCGCACGTGCATCAACAAAGTAGTGCCAAGCGTGCGCCTGTGTCATAAGTAAAGGGCCGGCTGGCTTGACCATTAAGGGTGCTGTAACCCCCGAAAGTACACTCCAGTCCAAACCAAAAAAAAAATTATTTTCTGTGTTTGTGAATTGTGTGCGCAGTAGCCGCACGTGCATCAACAAAGTAGTGCCAAGCGTGCGCCTGTGTCATAAGTAAAGGGCCGGCTGGCATGACCGTTAAGGGTGCTGTAACCCCCGAAAGTACACTCCAGTCCAAACCCCCAAAAAATTATTTTCTGTGTTTGTGAATTGTGTGCGCAGTAGCCGCACGTGCATCAACAAAGTAGTGCCAAGAGTGCGCCTGTGTCATAAGTAAAGGGCCGGCTGGCTTGACCGTTAAAGGGTGCTGTAACCCCCAAAGTACACTCCAGTCCAAACCAAAAAAAAAATTATTTTCTGTGTTTGTGAATTGTGTGCGCAGTAGCCGCACGTGCATCAACAAAGTAGTGCCAAGCGTGCGCCTGTGTCATAAGTAAAGGGCCGGCTGGCTTGACCGTTAAAGGGTGCTGTAACCCCCGAAAGTACACTCCAGTCCAAACCAAAAAAAATTATTTTCTGTGTTTGTGAATTGTGTGCGCAGTAGCCGCACGTGCATCAACAAAGTAGTGCCAAGCGTGCGCCTGTGTCATAAGTAAAGGGCCGGCTGGCTTGACCGTTAAGGGTGCTGTAACCCCCGAAAGTACACTCCAGTCCAAACCCCCAAAAAATTATTTTCTGTGTTTGTGAATTGTGTGCGCAGTAGCCGCACGTGCATCAACAAAGTAGTGCCAAGAGTGCGCCTGTGTCATAAGTAAAGGGCCGGCTGGCTTGACCGTTAAAGGGTGCTGTAACCCCCAAAGTACACTCCAGTCCAAACCAAAAAAAAAATTCTTTTCTGTGTTTGTGAATTGTGTGCGCAGTAGCCGCACGTGCATCAACAAAGTAGTGCCAAGCGTGCGCCTGTGTCATAAGTAAAGGGCCGGCTGGCTTGACCGTTAAAGGGTGCTGTAACCCCCGAAAGTACACTCCAGTCCAAACCAAAAAAAAATTATTTTCTGTGTTTGTGAATTGTGTGCGCAGTAGCCGCACGTGCATCAACAAAGTAGTGCCAAGCGTGCGCCTGTGTCATAAGTAAAGGGTCGGCTGGCTTGACCGTTAAAGGGTTCTGTAACCCCCAAAGTACACTCCAGTCCAAACCAAAAAAAAAATTATTTTCTGTGTTTAGCCGCACGTATATATCAAATCGATATAACATAAATGGAGGACCAAACTTTCTCCGATAAAAATAAAATAGAGAAAGATCAAGAACCACTTCCTCCTAGTGCTGAAGCTGCTGCCACTAGTCATGACATAGACGATAACATGCCATCAACGTCGTCTGCCAAGGCCGATGCCCAATGTCATAGTAGAGGGCACATACAATCCCAAATGGCAAAGTTCAGGAAAATGACCTTGAAAAAGACATTTAAATCAGCTGAAGAGAAACGTAAACTTGCCAATATGCCATTTACGACACGGAGTGGCAAGGAACGGCTAAGGTCGATCCCTAGTATGTTCATGACTAGTGGTTCAGCTTCACATGACGATGGAAGCCCTCCTCCCACTAAAAAAATCAAAAGAGTTAAGCTGGCAAAAGCACAGCAAAGAACTGTGCTTTCTAAGAAGATATCACAAATCCCCAAGGAGAGTCCAAGTGTGGTGGTGGTTGCGATGCCTGACCTTCCCAGCACTGGACGGGAAGAGGTGGCTCTTTCCACCATTTGCACGCCCCCTGCAAGTGCTGAAAGGAGCACCCACAGTCCACTTGCTGATATGCAAATTGAAGATGTCACTGTTGAAGTACAACAGGATGAGGATACTGGTGTAGCTGGCGCTGAGGAGGAAGTTGGCGAGGAGGATTCTGATGGTGATGTGGTTTGTTTTAATCAGGCTCCGGGGGAGACAGTTGTTGTCCGTGGGATGAAAAAGCCCATCACTGTCATGCCTGGGCAGAAGACCAAACATTCCACCTCTTTGGTCTGGCAATATTTCTATCCAAATCCGGACAACAACTGTCTTGCCATATGTACCATATGTAAAGGTGAAATAAGTAGGGGTAGGGACGTCAACCACCTAGGAACATCCTCCCTTATACGGCACCTGTAGCGCGTTCATAAAAAGTTACTGTCAAGTTCAGAAACTTTGGCTAAGACCGTAAGCAGTCCAGGGACACCTAAATCCCGTTGTCCTGTTGTATCCAAGCGCCTGCAAACCACACCGTCAACTCCCTCCTCGTCAATTTCCTCCTTAGTCAGGATCGGAAGTAGTCCTGCAGGCCATGTCACTGGCATGACTGACTCTCCTATCCGGGATTCCTCTGGAGGATCCTGCATTGCTACGCCTACTGCAGCCGCTGCTGCTGTTGCTGCTGTTGCTGCTGCTGGGAGTCGTTCATCATCCCAGAGAGGAAGTAGGAACACCACTACTTTTACTAAACAATTGACCCTCCAACAGTCCTTAGCGAGGAGGATGAAGTACGAAAGCAGTCATCCTGAAGCAAAACGTATAACTGAGGCCTTGACTGCTATGTTGGTGTTAGACGTGCGTCCGGTATCTGCCATTAGTGCAGTGGGATTTAGACAATTGATGGAGGTAGTGTGTCCCCGGTTCCAAATCCCGTCTAGATTCCACTTCACTAGGCAGGCGATACCGAGACTGTACAGAAACGTCAGAAAAAGTGTCCTCAGTGTCCTGAAAAATGCCGTTGTACACAATGTCCACTTAACCACGGACATGTGGACAAGTGGAACAGGGCAGACTAAGGACTATATGACTGTGACAGCCCACTGGGTAGATGTATCACCTTACGCAGCAACAGCAGCAGCGTCACCAGTAGCAGCATCTCAGAAACGCCAGCTCGTTACAAGGCAGGCTACGCTGTGTATCACCGGTTTCAGTAAGAGGCACACCGCCAACAACCTCTTAGAGAAACTGAGGGAAATCATCGCCCAGTGGCTTACCCCACTTAGACTCTCCTGGGGATTTGTGATATCTGACAACGCCACCAATATTGTGCGGGCATTACATCTGGGCAAATTCCAGCACGTCCCATGTTTTGCTCACACAATAAACTTGGTGGTGCAGAATTTTCTGAAAAGCGACAGGGGCGTGCAGGAGACGCTTTGGGTGGCCCGAAAAATTTCTGGACACTTTCGCCATTCAGCGACTGCGTGCCGAAGACTGGAGCGCCAGCAAACACTCTTGAACCTGCCCCGCCATCACCTGAAGCAAGAGGTTGTGACGCGGTGGAACTCAACCCTCTATATGCTTCAGAGGATGGAGGAGCAGCAAAAGGCCATACAAGCCTATACATCCACCTATGACATAGGCAAAGGAGGGGGTATGCACCTGACTCAAGCGCAGTGGAGAATGATTTCCGTGTTGTGCAAGGTTCTCCAGCCCTTCGAACTTGCCACACGTGAAGTCAGTTCAGACACAGCCAGCTTGAGTCAGGTCATTCCCCTCATCAGGCTTTTGCAGAAGCAGCTGGAGAAAGTGAAGGAGGAGCTAAGACGGAGCGATTCCGCTCGGCATGTGGGACTTGTGGATGAAGCCCTTCATTCGCTTTGCCAGGATTCCAGGGTGGTCAATCTGTTGAAATCAGACCACTACATTTTGGCCACTGTGCTTGATCCTAGGTTTAAAGCCTATGTGGTGTCTCTCTTTCCGGCCGACACAAGCCTGCAGAGGTGCAAAGACCTGCTGGTGAACACACTGTCAGCTGAAGCGGAACGTGACACGTCAACGGCTCCTTCTTCATTTTCTCCCGCAACTGGGGCTACCAGGAAAAAACTTAGGTATCCTAAGCAACCCGCTGGCGGTGATGCAGGGCAGGCAGGACCAAGTTTGGACATCTGGTCCGGACTGAAGGACCTGGCAACAATTTCTGACATGTCTACTGTCACTGCATATGATACTGTCACCATTGACAGAATGGTGGAGGATTACATCGGTGACAGCATCCAAGTAGGCATGTCAGACAGTCCATACCTGTACTGGCAGGAAAAAGAGGCAATTTGGACGTCCAGTGCTGGGAAGGTCAGGCATCGCAACCACCACCACACTTGGACTCTCCTTGGGGATTTGTGATATCTTCTTAGAAAGCACAGTTCTTCGCTGTGCTTTTGCCAGCTTAACTCTGTGAACAGTGCCGGGGCATAAATAGGGGTTTTGGCGTCATGGCTGGCCCTGCCTGTGATGTCTGATGTCAGACGCTGATGGGCAGAACAGCCAGTTCAGTGGCGGTGTGCGAAGGAGAAGGACATCACCTGAAGAGCTCCAGCGGCCGCAGAATGGGCCAGAAGATGCCGGGCTCAAGAGAGCAGAGCTCAGGCGGTGGCGCCTCTGGCCAGGATGGGCCAGTGGCAGAAGAATGCGGCTGAGGATTGGAGAGTGCCTCAGTGGTGGGAAAGTAAAATAAATAATGTAGCTCCCCACTGCAGCCACTCCCACCAGAAAGGTAGGCCCTCTATGAGGCCTTCCTGTCATTAACCCCCCCTCCTAGACCACTAGGTTGTCAGGCACTAGGCCCATGGGGGTAATCAGGCATTAAGCCTGTGGCACTGATAGGCGGGCATGAGGCCTGTGCTCCTGTAAGTGGCCCTGGGCAATATGCCCAGGTCACAAACTTGGTGGGGGGGGTCATTTTTCAATTTGCCCTGGACGCCAAAACCCCTATTTATGCCCCGGCACTGTTCACAGTAAAGATGGTGCCAGCTGCACACGAGCAGTAGTCTGGCAGTGATGTCATCATGTCGGAGGTCGCACCTCCCACTGACTCTGGGTCCATGTATAGTAGAGAGACGAGACAGTAATGGTGCACACTACTCTCTAGCATAAATTACATTCCACTAATACCACTTTAAGAACTGTTCAATTTAAATAAATAAAGCATTGTTTCATTGATTATCCTCTGCTGTCATCTTTCTGAGATGGAGATAGCGATAAGGGGATTGCGGCAGTACACTACATGTATCACCACAGTGCTAAATAGACACCAGAATGTTTGAGTCGGAAATAGGAGTTTTCAGCACTTATTAAATAAACCCCTTTTGGGAATGTAGTTATATTGCGGCCGCCGGTCACAATCCTGATGCCGGAACGCCGGCTAAGGAGTTATGACAGGCACCGAGATACCGATGCCTGTCATAATACAGAACGCCGCGGGCCCGATCGAGGTAAGTACGGGCACCCGCCGGTAATACAATCCCATTGCCTATCTAGCTTCTATGATGTTTGTAGAGATTACCAATCGATAAATTTAGGGTCATTCTCATCAATTACTTGTTATTTAAGTATCCGACTCATCGTTGGTTGCAGCGTTGGATACCAATTCAATTCAAGATTTCTCTGGTGCGGAGACAGCTGCTCCAGAACGCAGCTGTCCACGCGATCCCTAATATCTAATTAGTAGTGGCCTAACTTCACCATGCCAGCATACGAGTCCACTCATGTGAACAGAGCGGGCTGGCACAGGCAGAGGGATCCGCTCTGAAGGTGGTGTAGGTTCGGTCCCCTATTTATGAATGTGCCCATTAGTAAAAACATACAAACTAGTGATGATGAATAGACGGGATGTCGTTAAATGACCGGCTAATGCATGACGGGGGATTTAATATAGGCGTCGAAATACCGACGCCTATCTTAATCCCGACCCCAGAACACAGAAGGACGCTGGACCAAATGAGGTAAATCCTGGGCCCTCTTAGTGTTAGCTGCGTGCGGGGGGAGGGTTAGCTTTAGGCACCCCCCCGGAGAGGGTTAGGGTTAGGTGCCACTGGGGGAAGGTTAGGGTTAGGCACCCCCCAGAGAGGGTTAGGTTTAGGGTGTGGGAATGGGGGGTTAGGATTAGGCACCCCCGGGGGGATTTAGGGTTAGGCACCACCCCAGGAGTTTTAGGGTTAGACACCCCTAAGGAAAGGTTAGTGGGAGACAGGGGAGGGTAATAGTACTTACCTGCCCCAGTCGGGATCTTCATCCTTTCGGGCATCCGCAGTCGGTATTTCAACCGGCTAAACAGCCGCCGGCATTTCAATACCATTCCGAATAGACCCCTTGGGCAAAATTTACTCAGCAGCGGTTTGACGGAGGTTCCTATTCTATTCTAAACCCTGGCAGTTTGGTGGCGGGTTTTATTCTATTCTAAACCCTGGCAGTTTGGTGGCGGGTTCTATTCTGTTCTAAACCCCGGAGGTTTGGTGGCGGTTTTGCAACGGTTTCTAAATGACAGCCCTGTTCTATTCTATTCTAAAATGTTTTTGATGGCATTTTTGCAGTCAGAACACATTTTAGAATAGAACAGATCAGGGCTGTTAAGCAACCGCAGCAAAACCGCCACCAAACCCCCGGGGTTTAGAACACAATAGAACCCGCCACCAAACCGCCAAGGTTCAGAATAGAATAGAAACCGCTGTCAAATCGCTGCTTAGTAAATTTTGCCCCTTATGTCATCGTTAACCCAGACTCATTTTTTTAATTCTCAGATTTTTGGTGATTTTCTTACTGGGTTATAAAATGACAATATTATTCTAAATTCTCAATTTTATTGCAATGATTAATATGAAGTGTTTCTTAGGGAAAATATACCCAACACGCTGGGTTTTGCCTTTAATAAAATCTGTAATTTTTCATAAAGGTGGTTAATAAATAAATCCCTTATAGCCTTCTCTTCCCCATAACTTTATCTTCTCCCAGAACTCAGCAATTTCTGTTTGATAAGCCTCCTAGAATGCATTTGCTTACCTGGCAGCAAGGCGTAGGTATGACATCATCGGGAACAGGATATAATGTCTTTAGGGGCTGTCGCCAGGTCTGGAAAGGGCAGAAAATAGGACACAGTACAGACAAAACAATTGGCAGATAAAACCCTCCGTGTGAGTGTGTTCTCAGCCAGCACAAAGAGATAACACTTACTAAATAAATACATTTGCAAAAAATGAAAATTAGAAAAGCAAATTCTATATTTTATTTTTTTTTATATTTTTTTTCTGATCCCCGCAATTGCCATCCTGAGATGTTGATAGAGTTCGGATGACAGCGACTGTCCTTGCTAATTTGCTGATATCTAACTCAAAGCAAATAATATGGCAGCCTCTACTGAGTGTAAGCTGACAGGTCGACTTTAATGGTGTTCTGCCCCCAGCCAGCAACCAGGGGCTTTCCAGGATGCAGAATGTGGAAGAGATTGTGATATCTGTATCAGATACAATCTCATCTGCAGATAACAGATAACAACCAAATTTCCCCACAGTATCTAATGCCTGTGATTATTAATTACATATATAGTATAACAGTGCGTGTTCCCAGCTAAAACCAGCAACTACAGTACAAGGTTCTACAGCGTCCACATTTAGAGGAAGTCTGGGCACGAGTAGTGGTGATGGGGTAATAAAGGGCAGAGCTAAAATATAAACATTGTAATTAACAGTAATTGTGCAAACACGGCATTCATTCATTGGTTAACAGATATAATGGGCTGTGGCAAAATGCAGCAGGATTTAACTCGTGGGGCTGATTCAGCTTTGGTCCCAAGAGCTATCGCAGCTGCTAAACTTGTAGCAGCTGCGATAGCTCTATTATGGTAATGCAGCAGGAGAAGTCACGCAATACCGATTATAGTAATGAATCAGGAGACATAACGCAACAGATCATCTGCGATCCCTTCGACCGGCTGGGTGACCCATAGTGTCACGCAAAGCCGGCCACCGCAGATGAGAGAAAGAGGCCAAGAAATCTCCATCAGCCGACGGAGAACCTGGCATCTTCCCTCCCCCCCCCACAACGGCGGCAACACGCCTCCATTTTGAGAAACGGAGACAGTCGCCGCCTGCTCCCCGCCCACAAATGGCAGCAGACTGTCAATCACTGCCAGTCTGCCTGAGGGATTGGAAGACCCGATCTTCACAAGCGCAGATCATCGGGAATCTGCGTTAGGATTCACAAATGCGTCTGAAGCTGAATCAGCCTCAGTGTCAGAATTAATTTTTTTGTATTCGATCTGCAGGTAGAGATGAGTCAAAAATTTTAAAACTGTCCCTTAAATATTCACCTCGATCCACAATTTGACACAAAATACATCACGTTCTGCCACCCTGTACCTATTGTAATCACTTACCCTGGACTCCATAATTCTAGTGATTTCTCTGGACATATCTGTAAAGAAATCATATAAATATGGTACATGTGCAGAAGATGACAAAGGGTTTGATTCTGAGTGGAGAGGGATTTCATACGGTGCACGTGCATTAGCTCTGCCAGGTCCACTCCAAACTAGGAATGGCTCTCTTTGGAACCGTATTTTGGTATGCACTCGGGAAGCCGGCGGACCTAATCCCGACAGCCGGCTTCCCGACTGCTTAATCCTGGCAAGGGTTAAATGACAGGCGTCTAAATCTAGATGCCTGTCATCTTACCGGCGTCGAGAAACCGGCGCCCGCCATCATGATCGAAGGGACGCTGGGCGCCGAGCACGGATAGCTGCGGGGGGGGGGGGAGGGTTAGCTTTAGGGTTCCCGGGGGGGAATTAGGGTTAGGCACACCCCCGGGGGACTTAGGTTTATGTGGCTGGGAAGGGGCGGTTAGGTTTAGGCACTTAGAGGGGGGATTAGGGTTAGGTACTGGGGGGGAGGTTAGGGTTAGGCACCCCTAAGGGAGGGTTAGGGTTAGGGGGTAGAATTAGGATAGAGAATACTTACCTGGGGACAATCGGGATTTCCGTCTCTGCCGGGATGCCGCTGTCGGGATTCCAACCGCCGATTCCTGTTTTGGCGCATGAGCCAGAAAAGGCATTCCTATATGTGCGATAAGGAATGTAACTTTTTGGTGCTTTTACATGAATTTTAATAACCTTATCAGTCCATAAGGTACAGACGTGTCCTCAGCTATTTCCCAATTTTGTGTCATATGGCGTGAGACGCTTGGTGCACATTTTGTGTTTTAGGGGTCTATTTACTAAGCCTTGGATGGTGATAAAGTGAACAGAGATAAAGGCCCTCATTCAGAGCCGTACGCTCTGAGCAGAGCGCACGCTCTGAATGAGGGCCGGGCTCCATGAAAATGGAGCGTCCTCCTGGACGCTCGAATAGCTGTGGGTCACCACCCACAGGCTATACGAGCGTGCATTTTGATGGCCGCGATGGTCGTGACCATCGCGACCATCGAAATTGCGAGCCGGAGCCTGCGGTTGAGGTTTTCAACCGCAAGCTCCGGAGTGATTTTGGCTCTATCAGAGCCAAAATCACTCCCACTGACATCACTAGTGATGTCAGTGGGCCGGCTTTTGACGGGAGGCTTTCCCGTGGGAACGCCCCCGTCAGGGAGGCACGCCCCCGGCAAGCCTACCAAAGGGGGCATGCTGTCAATCAACATTGACAGCATGCCCCCTTTGATCAGACACAACGAGCGAAGGACTTTCCTTCGCTCGTCGCGTCTGGCGCATGCGCACGACGGAGCTCCCTCCGTCGTGCGCATGCTCAGTCCAAAACATCGACCCACTTGCGAGCGGACAGCCGCTCGCGAGTGGGTCTGAATCAGGCCCAAAGTCCCAACCATTCAGCTCCTAACTGCCATGTCACAGGCTGTATTTGAAAAGTGGCAGTTAGGAGCTGATTGGTTGGGACTTTATCTCTGTTCACTTTATCTCCATCCAAGGCTTAGTAAATAGACCCCTTAGTCACATCGTTACCGAATACAAAGTCACTCACAGTGTGCCAGGGACACTAGATTAGTAATTTAGTTACAAAGATATTAGTATAAAGTGACAGATGAAGCATAACATTACATGGCACAAGGCATGGCATGTACCGCTCGCATCGGAACTCGGGTCTGTTGCTTTTTCTACCCAGATGTGTGACTAAGTTACACATAGCACAAGTACTGCCAGCCCCAGTGTCAGTCTACCTTTCCAATTTACTTTTGTCAAATTGGAGACGCGACTACGACGTATACTTAAAGAAAAAAACTCTTCACATAGTTAAGTTGCAAAGTCTGTGGCTCACCAAATGGGACTATTTTGCATGACTTAAGCAAAAGGTGTATGCAGGGGTGTATCTAGGGATCCGAGCGCCCCTGGCAAGGTAATGGACTGGCGCCCCTCTCCCCCCATAATTTCAGGAAGTGCCCCCAGTACGAGTCCCCCCTATGCAGTGCCCCCAGTAGTAGTCCCCTCTATGCAGTGCCCCCAGTATTAGTCCCCTCTATGCATTTCCCCCAGTAGTAGTCCCCCCTATGCACTGCCCCCAGTATTAGTCCCCTTTATGCATTGCCCCCAGTAGTAGTCCCCGCTATGCATTGCCCCCAGTAGTAGTAGTCCCTATACAGTGCCCCCAGTAGTAGTCCCCCCTATGCAGTGCCCCCAGTATTAGTCCCCTCTATGCATTTCCCCCAGTAGTAGTCCCCCCTATGCAGTGCCCCCAGTATTAGTCCCCCTTATGCATTTCCCCCAGTAGTAGTCCCCCCTATGCATTGCCCCCAGTAGTAGTAGTCCCTATTCAGTGCCCCCAGTAGTAGTCCCCCCTATGCAATGCCCCCAGTATTAGTCCCCCTTATGCATTTCCCCCAGTAGTAGTCCCCCCTATGCATTGCCCCCAGTAGTAGTAGTCCCTATACAGTGCCCTCAGTAGTAGTCCCCCCTATGCATTTCCCCCAGTAGTAGTAGTCCCTATACAATGCCCCCAGTAGCAGCCATCCCCCCATCATAACGTGGCCCCAGTAGCGGCCCCACCTATACAGTGCCCCCTAGTAGCCACACTCCACCCCCCTGTGCTGTGCCAGAAAAAAAAACATACACACACAGAAAAAAAAGCAACTTACCTGATCCCCGCTCCTGCCAACGACCGCCGCTGACCACTCCTCCGGCCCCGCTCTCGCTCTGCACTATGGGATGAGAGAGACGTCATGACGTCTCCCCCATCACCCACTGTGGGGGGAGCCAGAATGAATGAGCTCCAGCCGGCTCCCTCTGTGGATTGGACGCAGCAGCCAATGAGAGTCTGTCTGACGGCTGTGTGTGTTTCTTACTGCGGTCTGCCCTATACTTGTGGGGCCCGGGGGACTAGCGGGGCTAGTTCAAGCCCATGGGGTAGTCCACCCATTGGCTGCTGGTGGCACTGCCGGATGGCACCCCCCCTTTGGCCGGCGCCCCTGGCGAGTGCCATCCTGGACAATGGGTAGATACACCCCTGGGTGTATGGGGACACATCTGTATAATGGGATGCCGATGGTCTAAATACTGGCGCCGAATCCCAGTAGGGGGTGGTTAGGGTTAGGGTGCGGGGTTAGGGTTAGGCACCAGGGAGGGAGCGTTAGGATTAGAGTGCGGGGAGGGGGAGGTTAGGTTTAGGCACTATTGGGGGAGGGTCTTGTCTGAGGAAGAATCCTGGAGATCTGAAACACGTTGCAGAAAAAAATCGCATGTGAACCAAAGGGATTTCGCGGGACCCGGCCTACCTTTATGGGGCCTTCTGCGGTAGTGCCGAGCTGTTGAGCCCGGGACCTCATGCTAAACCTAGCACTAGCCCACTTTGGTGAGCGGCTGTCATTTGGAACCGCGCTCCTTTGTTTTGCTATAAATGTCTCTTGACGTTATATGGAGGTTTTTATGTGTTTTTATGATATAAATGGCATTTCTACTTTCCCACCAATTTGTGGGTAATTTATGACTCTAGATGCTTATGTGGTACAATCGAGCGCCAACCATTAACGCTCATTTGTATTCTCTTTGAAATATTGAAGTTTGATGTTACATCTTTTTTAGTGTTAATTGGGGCCGCATGATTTTTGCTGGTGCGCACATACAGGTATTACTTTATTTTGCATTGATTGTGATCACTTTAGATCACCCAGTGGCATAACTAAGGTATTTGGAGCCCAGGGCAAATTTGAAAAGGGAGCCCCCACCCAACATCCAGATATGTGCGCGCGCCTAAGGGAAAAAATGGGCGTGGTCACTTAAAAATGGGGCGTATCAACATGACACACCCCTTTATTTTCACGCTGAACATTCCTATCCATATGCACCTTAACCCCAGTAGTACCCCTTATACAGTACCCCCAGTATGCAGTTGTGGTCCCTCTTATGCAGGCCCATAGTAGTGCCCCTTATACAGTATCCCCAGTAGTGGTCCCCCTTATACAGCCCCCAATTAGTTCCCCTTACTCAGTGCCCCCAGTAGTGGTCCCCCCAAATGCAGTGCCCTATGTAGTGTTCCCCCTTATGCAGTGCCCCCAGTAGCAATCCCCACAATGCAGTGCACCCAGTAGTGGTATCCCCTTATGCAGTGCCCTTTATATAGTGCCCCCAGTAGTAGTCCCCCCCTATGCAGTGCCCTTTATATAGTGCCCCCAGCAGTAGTCCCCCCCATGCAGGTTTCCCAGTAGTGGTCCCCTTATGCAGGCACCCAGTAGTGATCCCCCCTATCTAGTGCCCCCTGTAGTGGTCCCCGCAGTGCCCCTAGCAGTAAGTCCCTTATATAGTGCCCCCAGCAGTAGTCCCCCCCTCCCATGCAGTGCCCCCAGTAGTGGTCGCCCTGATGCAGGCTCCCAGTAGTGACCCCCCCTATCCAGTGGTCCCTGTAGTGGTCCTTCCTGTTATTGCCCCCAGTTGTGATCCCCCCAGTGCAGTGCCCCTAGTAGTAGGCCCCTTTTATAATGCCCCCAGTAGTAGTTCCCCCCCCAAGTAGTGGTCCCCAGTTTAGGTTCCCCCTCCCGATTAAGTGCCCCCTGTAATAGCCCCCCCCAGTAGAAGTCCTCCCAATAATGGTGCCCCCAGTAATAGCCCCCCCAGTAGAAGTCCTCCTAATAATGGTGCCCCCAGTAATAGCCCCCCCCAATAGAGGTCCTCCTAATAATGGTGCCCCCAGTAATAGCCCCCCCCAGTAGAGGTCTTCCTAATAATGGTGCCCCCAGTAATAGCCACCCCAGTAGAGGTCCTCCTAATAATGGTGCCCCCAGTAATAGCCCCCCCAGTAGAGGTCCTCCCAATAATGGTGCCCCCAGTAATAGCCCCCTAGTAGAGGTCCTCCTAATAATGGTACCCCCAGTAGTAGCCACCCCCCCGTTGTTCCCCCACCCCAGTAGAGGTCCCCCCAGTGGTAGCCACCCCCGTTGTGCCCCCAGTAGTGCTGACAGGTTTTTAAAAATCTATATATAAAAACATACTTACCTGAATCCACGCTGCTGCTGCTGCTCCTCCAGTCCGTGATGCCGCTGCCGCCGCCGCCCGCCAGTCCTCCCGGGCTGGCACGCTCAGCATAATGGGACAGACGTCATGACGTCTGTCCCATTACCCACTGCAGGAGCCGGACGGAAGTCCGGCTCTTGCAGTGGATGCTGCAGCAGTCAATGAGAGTCTATCTGACTCTCATTGGCTGATGTTTAACACACGCATCGCCGCCAGTGCTGGCGGCGATGCGTGTGTAATGCACAGCCTGAGCCCGCCTCCTGGCGCTATTGGGCAAGCGCTCAGGGGGAGGGAACGGGCTCAGGTGTGCAGCACAGAACCGGCGCTGGAAGCCTAGCGCCGGTCCTGTGTAAATGTGTAGCGCTGACCGCACTCATTGCGGTCGGCGCTACACTGGTGGCTAACTAGGGCGGGCCGGATCGTGGCCGGCGGTGCCCCCCCTCTCCACCGGTCCCACGGCGCCCAGGGCACGCACCCTGCCTGACCCCCCCTAGTTACGCCACTGAGATCACCTCCCAGTCTGCACCCTGATATGCCCAGGGATCAATACTAGCCATTCCGTACGCAATTGCCAACGGCCAGAGCCGTATCTAGACTTTTTGGTGCCCTGTGCCAGAAAGAGCATCGGCGCCCCCCTTATTTTTCAAAGGGACATAATGCACCCAAAAAAGGGCCATGGCTTCATGGGGAAGGGCCAGGGAAGAGATAGGGGAGGCCAGGAGATGCTGGGGATAAAATAAGAGGAAGCTACAAGCAAGAATGTTAATAAACAGAAATTTGACAGGCCCAAACAGCGCCCCCTGCCCTGTGGTGCCCTGTGCGATGGCACCGGCCGCACTAACCTAGCTACGGCCCTGCCAACGGCATCGCTGACATTGGTTCACAAAACATTGGCCCTCATTCAGAGCCACTCGCTAGCGGCAGTACGCTCGTTCCGAGCGATGTTCGCACATCTGCGCATGCGTACGGTTTTTAGTACGCATGCGCGAACCAGTCAGTGCGGCCGAAAATCGTTGGTACGCAATATAGCGAGGGCCTGCTATTTTGAGTGACAGAATGAGGCATATGTGGGTGGTAACAGGGGAAGGTGCTTGAAAACGGGGAGTGGAGATCCGAACGCAGGCGTGCTTAAAGGTCAAAACGGGCGTTTTAAGGGAGTGCATAATTAATACAGCAGCGTCATTGACCACGTCACTTGGTTTTTTTTAACTCAGAACTGCTCGCAAAATAGCGGTTGAAAACACCAACCACAAGAATAGCGAGCAGTTCATACGCTGTACGATGTACTCGATTAATCTAATAAATAGCGGACATGACGTATGGTGCGTGCGGCCAGGGGGAAAAAAACGAGCGTATGTTTTGCTCGCTCGTTCAGACTTAGAGGTGGGAACAGACTGCAATTTGCGAACGGATCATTTGAATAGCCACCCCTTGTTTTTGAACGAACGACCACAAATAGCGAACGGCTCTGAATCAGGCCCATTGTTCAACTGCGTATTTATTGGCACTGCGTCCCTCTCTGAATCAGGCCTTTAAATCAATTAACAAAAAGTGGACATCATTCAGAGTCACTCGCAAAAAGCGAGCGCTCGCTCTGAATCAGGGCCGCTGCTTTTTTTTTTTTTTAACACGGCCTCCTGGCTGCTCGCTAAGCTGCGGCCAGGTGATGGTTGCGATTTTCCTTGTGGTAGGGTCTCGTCTGCCGCAAGCCCCAGTGAGCTTCCTGCACGTGTGATGTCAGTAGGGCCGCCCACAAACGGCAGGCGTTCCTTCGGGAACGCCTCCGTTTGTACCCCCCGACCCGCCTACAAAACAGGACGAGCTGTCGATCAACATCGAGAGCCGCCCTGTCTTGTAGCGAGCTCCGGAACGAGTGATTTCTCACTCGCTCCGGGGCTCGCGCACGCGCAGTGAGCACGCCGCGCGTGCACACTGCCCGACCATCGACCTGCTTGAGAGCGCTATACGCTCACGAGCAGTTCTTAATCAGGCCCATAATATGATAGCACCGATTTTCAGGTACCCCAAATTTGACAGGACTACTTATTTTCACCCAAAAATACTGCTTAATGCCATTCTTCACCACTTGTGCCAAGACGCTAATAAGAAGCCATTGACACAACTTACAGTAAGGCAGTGAATACCCCAAATAGCTTTATTAGGGCTATTCGGGCACATCTACATTGATCCCCAATGTTAGTGCATCTTTTTGGGGGGTTCAGGCTGATTTTCTCATTTCTGACAGCACTATTCGCGGTTTGCCGTTTTCGCGTGGTTTGGAATTGAATAGGGCGAATAGCAGGGGCGCGCACGATAAGTTTTCGTGTTCAAAACACGCGATGTAGGCGGAAAGTCGGGCAGACGAAACTTTATCGCGGATGCAAAACTAATTGAATACCGCCCTTATTCAGAGACGCAAACTCGATGGTTTGCGTTAGAGATGTGCGGTTCGGTTCTCCAGAAATCTGAATCCACCCAAATTTCCTAAATCTGGACAGATCAGAGTCGCGGTTTCTGATCTTCCCGCAGTTCAGAATTCAGATTTTAAATCCGAAGAGAACAGCCAGGTTGGCACAGCTGGGGGCGTTGCAGCTGCAATTGTGGGCGGTGCAGGGGACTGGTGGTGCAATCAAATCATCGCAACCGTGCCCCCTCCCCCCCCGATATACAGTGTTGAGACTACCGGCATTGTAAAGCAGGGGGTGGGCCTATGATGATGCTATTCAGCACAAGTCGTGTCAACAATAGACCGCCCACTTTCACTCGGCATGTGAGTGGCTGCAGGGGGAGTGGATGTAATATTGCACAGGTGGCCGGGAGACTTGCCCTCTCATGTGGGTGGCCGGGAGTGTCGCACAATTTTTGGGAGCCTCAGTTTGTCCAAGCAACCAGCTACAAAACATCGACAGCCGCCCTGTTTGTAGCAAGCCCCGGAGCAAGTGAATCTCTCACTGGCGGCACGTGCGCAGTGCCCAACCATCGACCTGCTTGCGAGCACACAGCACTTGCGAGCGGGTCTGAATGAGGGCCATAATTACAGCTCTGTGCTGGGGACACGGGAAGGGGGGGGGTCTGGGCTGCTAGCAGGGTGCCTAGCCATGCCCCCCCCCCATCGTGGGTGTTGCTGCAGCAACCGACTAAACTCAATCACAACCCATCAGATAAAATGCAAGAGATAACTTCTAAGACCAGTTGCCAATAGTACTAATATTAATGAAACAGAGACCTAAAAAAGAAAATATTAATCACAAACAAATAGATAACACTGTCTATGAGGCATTGACTGTCCTAGATAACAGAGCTACTGGCTGCAGCCTGGGTATACAATGTCAATTGTTTTATTAGCAGAGAAGACATTGTTAAGTTAATGGCATACCGTGCATTTAATTAGCCAGAAGTAATGGCAGCTGATTGGGGTTTTTTTTATTTTTGTTACTCAACCAAAATTGATTTTTTTTTTTTTCCATTTATAAGTTTTATACTAATAGCCCGGCATAAAGGAGCTCTTCATAATTTCCCAGTTACTTTGTAAAGGTCATCAGAGCCGAAGCCCTTCTGAAGAGCACCCTGAATTACTTACACTCCGCAGAAAGAGCCAAATGTCTCTTATCAGCACCTAGAGCTCTTAAGCACTATCAGGATCCTGCATATTAGCTGCTAACTCCTGCAGAATGGAGCACCAGGCTCTGCGTATTGAGACAGCCATGAGCAAACACAAACAGACTAGAGAGCTTTACCCACTAACCCAAGGAGAAAAGACAGGTTTCTCTCTATTTAAATATAAGTAGATAAGAATCCACAAATTAACATGTGTTTGCACACAAGTGGTGCTGGGGAGGGCAGGGGGTCAGGGAACAGTCAAGGTTGCTCTGTAAGCCATCCTTGCCTACCTTTGAAAGAGCTTTTCAGGGGAGATTGTTGTGAAAGCATCACCTATGCGCAGAGCCGGAAGGAGTGCGGTGCGGCCGGTGCCGTCGGCGAGATGCCCTGGGGACGGAACCAGCTATACTCACACTCTGCCGCAAACCGTGCCCTGCGCCGTCTTCCCGGCTCCCGCACTGTGTGGGAAGAGATGTCATGACGTCTCCCACTGTGCCGTGGAATCTGTACTGCCGCTCGGAGTGTCATTATTATTATTATTATCCTTTATTATTATGCTTTACGGCGCCAAACTGGTATCGCAGCGCCTAACAAAGTACATAAACAGTTGAGCAGAACAAGAGAACAGTGACTTCCAAGCAGCTTCCTAGTTACACGCTGAAATGGGTCCCTGCTTATGCATACGGCGCTGAAGTGTATACGAGGACTTGCTCCGTCTGAGATGTGTCATAAAATTTATTTGCATCCAGCTCCAAATGTATTTATCTATTAGTTATAACCAGTGATTTATATAGCGCACACATAAAATAAGCCCCAAAGCAGTTCCAAAGTCCAGCACACATAAATGATAGATGCATGCAATAACTGGGTGTACAAACCGAATAAAGGGATTACTGCATACTTGCCTACCCTCCCAATTGGGATGGGAGCCTCCCGAAGATCGGGTGCCGCTCCCACCCCACGGAAAGGCAGACTACCCTGCCCCCCTGTGGTTTTAAGAGAAGCCCCCGCAGCGGGGGAGGCTGATAACGCGATTCATAATGAATCACGTCATTTTGATCCCGCCCCCTGCTTCACAATGCTGGTAATCTCGGCACTGTGTAGCGGAGGATGGGGCCAAAATGACGTGATCGTGTAACCACGTCCCCACTCCACCCACAAACATGTCAGGTCACGCCCACTATTCCGGCCATGCCCACTGCAATGTCGATCTGGCTGCTCCCTCCCAGAAGGGGCAGCTAGAATATCGGCAACCCTGGATTACTAGAGAGCGTTTTCTGGTCCACTTGGAATCCTGTCCAATCAGGCCAAAGGGTCTATTTACTAAGCAGTGTTAGGAGACAGAGGGCTCTATTTACTACAATCCGCATATTGAATGCAGATTGTAGTTTGATATTATCGACTGAATTCGCATTGCGAATTCAGGCGATATCAGAGGGATTTACTACAAATCCCTTTCAGGGACAGAGCTTGCGAGAAAGCTCTGTCCCTGCGAATCCCCTCCGCACACTAGTCACGGTATTTTCACAAAAAATACCATGACAAAGTGCCCGCGCATGCGCCGACTGGCCGCCGCTGCTACCCCACCGGCGCTAAGCCCCGCCCCATTGTTAAACCCCGCCCCCTGCTATCGCGGACCCCCCCCCCGCGACCCCCCTTCTTTAATAGCACTTACCTGCAGTCATCGGTGCTTTAGTGATGTCTTCCATGCCTCCGGTCAGCTGATATCCCATACTGCACTGGGACCCGATCACCTGATGACCGGGCCGCAGTGCACCATGGGAGACCAGCTGACCAGAGGGAGAACATCACCGGAGCCCCGATCACCGGTCCCTGGAGTAAGGTAAGTAAATTTTTTTTTTTTTAGCAGAGATCAGCTTGTGGTCTGTTTAGACCACACAGCTGATCACTGGGACCAGCTCCGGGCTCTGCTCTGCCTTTTAGAGCAGAGTAGGAGCCCGGTAACTGGGGGAGACCCTGGATAACGCCACCTCCAGGTGGCGTTATTATCACAGGGCTTTCCCTGATATTTTTTCACATTTTATTTTTAGTAACTCTGGTCGGATAACATTTCCCATTACAATTATGGGAAATGTGATCTGCTTACTAAAAATAAGTGATACTTAGGGGTTGGAGTGGAATTTTACGAATTCTAATCCAATTGCCCTGTAGTAACTGTAGGTGATAGTAAAATAATGTGAAAAGGGTGTGAAAACACAAAACACCCTTTTTCACTTTATTTTAGTAAAAATAATGTTAACAAATAGAGCCCAGAGTGAGAAGTGATAAGGTACCAGCCAATCAGCTCCCAACTGTCATTTTTAAAACACAGCCTATGAGATGACAGTTGGGAGCTGATTGGCTGGTACCTTATCACTTTTCACTCTGTCTCCTAACACTGCTTAGTAAATAGACCCCCAAATATTCAATCGTATGGGTGCACATGTAGGACAGAAGCAACCAAAAGCCAGATTTGCCATGTATATGGCCAGATTTAGGAAGAGTGCACTCATTAAAAACATAGCTTAAATCAAAGGGATACGTTCAGCATCTTGGCTGATTGATGGGATGGCAGCGCTTAGAACACCTGTCAGAAGTCTGACACCAGTATCCTGACCGACGGCATCTTGAAGGTAAGTAGCGGGGTTGGGGGGAGGTTTAGGCTTAGGGTTAGGCACTAAGGGGAGGGTTTGGGTTAGGCACTGGGGGGGAGGGTTAGGTTTAGGGAGCAAGGAGGGGGAGAGTTAGGTTCAGGCACCGGGGAAGGAGGGTTAGGGTAGGGAGAGGGAGAGGGTTAGGATACCTACCAACAGTTTTTTTTCTTTAAGTATGTGTCTTATTCGCATCACTAATTCGAAAAAAGTAAATTGTAAAGGTAGACTGACTACTGGGGCTGGCAGTACTTGTGCTATGTGTAACTTAGTCACACATCTGGATAGAAAAAGCAACAGACCCGAGCTCCGATACGAGCGGTACATGCCATGCCTTGTGCCATGTAATGTTAGTATGCTTCATCTGTCACTTTATACTAATACCTTTGCAACTAAATTACTGATCTAGTGTCCCTGGTACACTGTGAGTGACTTTGTATGCGGTGACGATGTGACTAAGGGGTCTATTTACTAAGCCTTGGGGCGAGATAAAGTGTCCCAACCAATCAGCTCCTAACTGTCACTTTTCAAACACAGCCTGTGCCATGACAGTTAGGAGCTGACTGGCTGGTACTTTATCTCTGTTCACATTATCTCCATCCAAGGCTTAGTACATAGACCCCAATATCTCTCTCCACTTTATCTTTCTCCAAAGCTTAGTACATCTCCCCCACAGCCTGTAAACTAACAGTTAGGAGCTGATTGGTTGGTACTTTATCTCTCTATATATTATCTCTCTCCAAGCTTTGATAAATTTCTCTCTTCCTCACAAAAAGTTTGTTACATTTAAAAACTTTTTGGAACAAATCAGCTGTATAGAAAGTGACAAATAGGGCTGCATTAAGGGACTATTGATAAAGCAGCGATAACCCCCTTTCTCTGGCTTTATGTTCCGGAGAGAAAAAATTATCATCGCTTCCTCTTATTTAATAACACGGAGACCATGGAGAAATTACTGATTTCTCATGCAGTCCCTATTTTTGCAGTTTGCCATGTCCCCATAGCGTCCTATGGGACTGTGGTGTTTGCTTAATTTATCCAGCAGCGGAGAACTTTGCTTTCCACTGATAGATGTCTTCATCCTGAGATTACGTTACCTATGCCTGGCAATGAGCGACCCTCCAGGGGAATCACTATACACATGCACAGCCAGCATTTTACTAGAGCATTAGTGTAGTAGTGTTTTCTTCCAGATCCTACGCAAACTTTCTCTCCTGTACAACATCCTGGGCGGAATGTACTAAATGGAAAATGCGCTAAAAACCCTGTATTCAGGGTTTTACCACATTTTCCATATGTACTATTGGTTGGCCGCCGGGGCTCTGACGTGGAGGGTAACGCCAGCCTATGGGCTTCCACCGTATCGTGCTGGTATGATGGATCCGATCGGATCTCTCCCAGGATGCCCCGCGGCCCCCGCGTCACTCTGTGCATGTGCAAATGGATTCCCAGGTCATAAGATCGGAAGTCCAGGGTGCATCGCTGATCACAAAGGACAGCACTTATCGGAAGAGCTGTCCTTTGTGGTACTGATCGATCAGTACGAATGCGATGTCTGACGGTATGTACTCCGTAAGGTTAGTACATCCCGCCCCGAATACAGGGTTTTTATTGCATTTTCCTTTTAGTACATCCCGCCACCTGACTCTAAATGTGCCTACATACTAGACAATATTAGGCATGATTCACCCGCTTTCAATGCACCAGAACAACAAATCGTGTAAAATATGTCCAAATCGTGAGTGTCCAGCGCACGTACCCGCGGATCGTCCGTCGTATCTTCAGATCTTGCCTACAGCAGGCAAGATCTGCCAATCTCGTACACAAGGCACTGGAAATCGTTAAGGACGCATGATAGATTATTGGTCAGATTGGACACTTTTAAGCACCATATCGAGTCCTGGAGTGTCAGGGAGCTGCTGGGGACAGTTCTAGGGAATATCGCATCGTGATGCCATCTGTAATCTCTTATGCACTCAAACAGCCAGGTATCCGGATGGAAGATCGTCAGTCAATAGATCGACAATCAATAGGTCGACACCAGATGGTCGACATGCAATATGTCGACATGGCCAAAGGGTCGACAGGGCCAAAAAATCGACAGTGCAGAAGGTCGTTAGGGTTAAAATGTCGACGGGGGTCAAACGGTTGACAGAAAAATGGTCGACACAAAAATGGCCAACACTTGTTTTATTTAACATTTTTAAGGTAAGAGTTATGGTTAGGCACTTGGGGTAGGGTTAGGTTTAGGGACTAGGGGGAGGGTTAGGCACTAAAGGGAGGGTTAGGCACTAAGGGGAGGGTTAGGGTTAGGCACCAATGGCAGGGATAGGATTAGGTTTCAATTATGAAAAAAAATGTGTTGACCATTTTCGTGTCAACCTTTTTGTGTGCCTGAGTCTCATGCAGCAGTGAACACACCAGCATTTATTGGCGGTCGCCCGTCTGGAGTTTATGCAAATGGACTACAAACTTTTTCCCTTGTATACATCTGAATCAGCCTATAATCTCCAACAGCCCACGTTTAAACTGTATGGGTGCTGCAATCAGGTCATTAGATAACCATGGCTGAATATTGAATTGTCTTACGTCTCCACGCCAAGAGTAATCAATTTGCCACAAATGGGTGATTTTCCCAGTAGTGACACTGTTGCTCTACAAGTGGACATGATAAAATAAATATGCTAGTGGTTTGGATTAGAGTAGTGGTTGAAGGCAGTGACAATAACATAATGACCTGATGGACACCTTGTAGAGAATTGCCATTATTCCCATGAATCCCAGTGTCAGCAGCTTTAGGCCCTAAACAAGTCACTTTAGGGGACTTTCTACAGTGTGGCAGTTGCCAATAACATCCAATCAGCTCTTAGCTAGCATTTATTCAGTACAATCTATAAAATGATTGGTAGAATTTGATTGGTTGATAGGGGCAACCTCTACACTTGTTCTCTTTTGAAGGTTTGAGACATTTCCACATGTCTTCCTGTTCCCCAGTCGCAAAAATTGTAGATTGTAAAATCAAATGGACAAGAATTAGCCGGACAAACCCTGTGCATTCAGAGCTGAGTAATATTTTATATGCTATATGAAAAGTGGTAAGTACTCAATATTAATTAACATTTCAGATCAGAATTGCTCATGACTAGTTTTACGGAAGCAAATTTTGCGCATTTTATCCCTCATATTGTTTTAATTTCAACTGACCATGCACCCCAAAACTTCTAATGCATCAGGTTCCGGGCCGGCTGAGACGCATTTCGCACTTACAACCTCTAGCACTAAGGGAGATGGAACAGGACTTGTCGGGGACATGTAAGTGAAGCAAAATACAGTAAGTACGTGGGATGCTCATGACGAGTTTTAGGAAGCAATATTTGCACCTTGTACCCCACAAATTGAATTTAGTTTCAACTGACCATGCACCCCAAAAATTCTTATGTATTCAGTCTTAGGCCGGCTGAGCATTTCGCGCTTACAACCCCTTTCCTGTTTCGAGGCGGATCACATGCGGATTCCCTGACCTAAAGATGATGATGATCTGTACACACTTGTAATTGGCTGAATCCCTTTAGGATAATACTACAGTAATGTTCTGCAAAGTTCTATTCCCAATACAGGTTGAGTCTCCCATATCCAAATATTCCGAAATACGGAATATTCCGAAATACAGAATTATTTTGGAATGACTGAAATAATGAAATCTTTGATTTTTGATGGTTCAATGTACACAAACTTTTTCTAAGGCACAAATTATTAAAACTATTGTATAAAATTACCTTCAGGCTGTGTGTATAAGGTGTATATGAAACATAAATGAATTTCATGTATGTACACAAAGTTTACTTGAGCCACAAAATTATTGAAAATATTGTATAAAATGAGCTGCAGGTTGTATGTATAAGGTGTATATAACACATAAATGCATTCTGTGTGTATTTTGGGGTGTCATTCCCAAGATATTTCATTATGATATGCAAATATTCTAAAATACGGAATATTCCGTTATCCAAAATACCCCTGGTCCCAAGCATTTTGGATATGGGAGACTCAACCTGTACTACAGTAATACTACAATACTACAATGATATTATCAATATTTCTATTTGACCTTTTAAAGGGGAAGGTGACAGCTGTGTGTACAGATTTGAACATAATTAATACTTTAATTTTGTCTTTGCGTCTTGTTCCAGCGGCTTTATGGGTTACTAATAACGTCCAGCTCTGCAAGCGAAGCAAAATGCGCAGTTTTCCGGGGATCATTTTGCAGATGCAATTCAGACGCTGGTTTATTGCAATCTATCATGACCCTGCGAATCCACTGTATTGGCCGAGGCATCTCCTATATGAGACATTATTCTACACGTTAGTAAATGAAACGTGACTGACAGGACTAAACTGCAAGAAATTGGACGAAATGTGTCCTGATGGATTTGGGGGATTTAGAATCTGTTCTTTCTCACATTGTTCACATGTTAATTTGGGACCTTTAAACAATAGTCTTTCAATGCTACATTGGAAGTTAATCATGTGTTTGATTGTCTAAACACACCAGGCTGCTGATGGTTGTATTGTGTGTGCAGAGCCAGAAGCTTACAGTGATGTTCTTATGGGAGTTGTGCTGCTGGGGCTGGTACAGCGTAAGGACATTATTCTAATTTACTCTGAGAGTTTAAACATGACAAGAGTTATAAACACTTTTCTATACACCTCAGAGCAATATAATCTATATTAAATCCATCTGCTGGTGTGTATGTCTCCATCTGGCTCTGTAAACGGAACAGTGCAAGCAAATGCCTCCTCCACCTGAAAGTTCATCTTTGCCAAATACTCTTCAGACGTGGCTCATGTTAAGGTGGATGCATTGTCTGCTCCGAGTGGGGATGATATATAAAGTAATGTACACTATACTGTGCTCCAGGTTGGTCCCTACGGCGCACAGCATGCGAGCAGCATCCATTCAGACTCTGGGGTCCGGCATTGCCGCACAGCTGTGGCCGTGGGGGTCCCCAACCTCCAGATTTGACCACGTCGGCCCACGGGTGGAACAGCGGGACAGTACTATCCCGCTGAAATCGTGATGTTGAGGAGGGGTGCGCAGTGTCGGACTGGGGCATGAAGGGCCCACCGGGGGAATGCAGAGATACGGGCCCATACTTATGGGTGTAGCCAGTCTCCAGAATGGGTCTGGGCCTCCTTAAATATATACATATATATATAGTAAATACTGCTAGTGAATGTCTGATAATGTACCAGATTAATAACAGTAGTGCATTAAAAATACACAACAGTCCTGTGCAGTATAATTCAAGTGCACAGTCTGGAACCTGATCCCTAGAGGAGGAGGTGGGCCCTCAGGCAGTGGGGCCCCCCGGGGGTTTCCCCTGTACTCCTGTGGGCCAGTCCGGCCCTGGGGGTACGCCCTCTCTGGGTAGCGCCCCTATTCGACCACACTGGTCGTACACCCCTAGAGCCGGCCCTGGTGACTGACCCATGTGCATCAATGTTACCAATGTGTACGCTGTTGCACGTCAGACGGATGTGAGAAGGCAGCAGTGGGCGTCGCTGTGCTGGGCTGTGCTTTGGAAGGCATTAAGGTATTTTAGCAACTGCGATCCGTGAGAGAATGCAGCCGCATTAGCGCCCGTCACTGAATCAAGTCCAGTACCGGATCAGTTAGTCTTTCACAAGGAAATACATTTCTGCAATTAATCATTATTTTACATAAGCTGTCCCTCCTGCCTTCATCCCTCGGCCATTCATCCATTGTCCCTCCTCACACACTATTGACAAACACGATGTTTCACAGCGATAAGGACGCTGGCGGTTTTGTTCTGCAAATCTAATTATTCTGCTTTCTACCAGAGACAGGTAGGAATGACTGTAATGAGCCCAGGCCAGGGAACTGGGGACATAAAGAAAGCACTGGGTTAGTGATTTGAATTACCTAGGGCCATTAAACAAACAGAGGATATTGGAATATATGAGAATATTGACTTTTTGTGATCTATTGTTCATGGATTTCTTACTTGTATTTGTTTTGTGAATGTCTTATCAGTATGAGCTGGTTGTACATGTGTACTGTGTGTGTGCTTTGCTCTCTCTGCCTTTGTGACTTTGAAAAGCATACTGCTGGGAAAAGGTCCCATTATAAGCATTATAATAATCTTTATAACATGGGTCTAATTGTGCGTGCAGCATTTTACATTATGGATTGGACAGATCGTTTTCACGACTTCAATGAGCCAGCTGCACCTTACCGGAGAGTCGCACTTCAGCTAGTGCCCCTGTCCGCTTCCCGGAGTGGATCTCATGTAGGAAGCGTACCGGGTGCTCACTAAATCACTCTGGCTTTGCAGCGATATGCGAATATGGTCACCCCAACTGAAGGTGAACTCCTACTTTTTGGTCTATGGAGACGACTTTGCAAACTAAAAGTGCACCTAGGTCTGCGGGGACATGGATATATCTAGAAGCGCATTGTGCAAAGGTCTAAGGCAGGGATGGGGAACCTCAGGCCCAGGAGCCGTATAAGTCCCCCGGAATTATTTGGTCTGGCCCTCGGAGCTTTCTTCTGCTAGCCTCATCTGGCTAGCAGGGGGCCTAGAATAGCACCCTGCAGACTAAATCTATGCAGCAGTGCCACCAGGAGCGTCATTAGGATGCTTCAGACGGTCACACCGCTGTCCTTACAGCTCCCGGAGCATCCTCAGGATGCTCCGGGCATTGCTGTAATCACCGGTGATTGTAGCACCACCCCTGTGTGACATCACACGTAGGGGGCGTGGCCTGCACCAGGCCCACGAATAATGTTACATATATCAAAATGGCCCTTGGCAGAAAAAAGGTTCCCCACCCCTGATCTAAGGGATCAAATGCCAAGGCCAGACTTATGGTAGCCCAGAGATTGCATATTTTACTACACACTACTATAGGACTGCAAGCTGAAATAATTGATTTTGGGTCCAAATCATGGCAAATTGGGGATTATTTGGGGTTTGCTGTTGTGGCGTTCTACCACCTTTGTAATGGCACACTGTGAGCCCACAATTCACCCCTAAATGAATTGACCCCTAAAAGTCTGATTGTGAGTGGCGCGCAAAAGTGCACGCAGCAATATCTACTGGCGATTTCCAGTCTGCTACTTTATGCAAATATCAATACAAATTCCTTTTGCGCAATTGCAAATAATTGCTTAACTACAGGGATATCTACATTGCGTACAGATTGCGTGCGGCTCAGAGTTAAGAACCTGATTCACACCCTCTCGCTAGGAAGCGTTCGCCCGTAGTTGCCGAAGTTTCACAATGTGCGTATGCATCACAGTGTGCGTGCGCGAACCAGTGCAAAAGATCGGGAACAGTTCACTCGCTGCGCATAGAAGCCGTTTGTGGGTGGTGACAGGGGCTGGCCATTAAAAACTGGGGAGGGGAGTTATGAACACAGGCGTGCCTGAGCCTCATAACGCTGTTTCAGAGGCATGCATAATTAACAGGCAGCGTCATAGTACACATCACCAGGTTGAATTTCACACTGAAGTGCTCGCAGTGCTTGCGGTAGGGTATAGTCAACCTCAAGCGCTGCGAATGCATCCGATGGCACCCGATGTACCGGTGGTTGCATACACTTCCTGGAGATGATGTGCGCAAATGGGCGTCTTAAGACAGGCTGGTGGGCATCTGTATACACTAAGCGATCGCACGCCAAGACATAATGGGCGGGCTTATGCCTTGCCGTGCGATCGCCTGCCTTGCCGTCACTTAGGCCAAATTTGCATATGCTGGGAACGAGCGTACACATCTA
Organism: Taudactylus pleione; assembly: GCA_031769625.1. Lineage (NCBI taxonomy): Eukaryota > Metazoa > Chordata > Amphibia > Anura > Myobatrachidae > Taudactylus > Taudactylus pleione. The sequence goes on from JAUIMM010000069.1 coordinate 631,722, forward strand.
GTGAGCGGGTGTGAATGAGGTCCTAAGCGCTAAGTGTCATTTTCCTTCATTTCCATCTTCTCCTAATACCCTCCTCCAGCTCTGCCAGCTCGGATGGTGGAGAAATCACTTGTGTGTGCAGAATTATAATGGTATAACGGTATTGCACCTTTTCTTGAAACAATTGACCTAATTTTCCCACTTTACAAAACCCTTTGGAGCAGCTCTTCCGTTGATTCAGAGACGGGCATGATGGTGATTTTTACGCAGATCGAGTGATCGTTTGCCATTGCGCATGCGTATAAACCACACTGCGCATGTGGAGCGATCGCATTGCGATTACGACCGCACAGAAGTATCCATCGCAGAGTGAGTGACAGGCTGGGGGTGGTAACAGGGGGGTGGTGGTCAGAAGAACACAGGCGCGTCTTACCACAGTGATTGAATGCGCAGCATGAGAGCTCTCTGTGTGTCAGGAGAGCCGCTGTATTTGAGACTGGTCAGACCTGCCGCTAGGGAAAGATGGCTTCCTGATGTGCATTGGTGTTACCGATATTCACGCAGGTAAGTGACGTCGCACGCTGGCAAGAAGGCAGCAGTGGGCGTCCCTATGCCCAAGTGATCTTTGGAACCATAAGCATATTTTTGCAGCTGCGTTGTGTACAATATCGCAGCTATGATCGCATTAGCGTCCATATCTAAATCAGGCTTTAAGGGGTCTATTTACTAAGCAGTGTTAGGAGACAGAGTGAAAAGTGATAAGTCTGTGATAAGGTGCCAGCCAATCAGCTCCCAACTGTCATCTCACAGGCTGTGTTTGAAAAATGACAGTTGGGAGCTGATTGGCTGGTACCTTATCTCTTTTCACTATGTCTCCTAACACTGCTTAGTAACTAGACACCTAAATGAGGACTGCCCAGTCTCCGCCCAGCTGCCCTCATCGATTGATACAAACATTTTTTCCACCAGTGTCACAAACCCATGTACATTGGGAGGCATAAGGCCCAAGGTGACAGCCATTAGGCGGACTGACCATCGATTCAGTCTCTAGATTCATTAAGGACAAGGGTGTAACTACGGGGATCAGTATGATTTACCGCCGGTCGCACGTTCTAATGCTGACGTTGTAAGACCGACGGTACTAATCCCAACAGGTAAGTATTTTTGTATTCACTAACCTAACCCCCCCAACCCTCCCTTAGGGGTGCCTAACCCTAACCCCCCCTGTAAGTGCCTAACCCTGACCTCCCTCCCAAGTGCCTAACCCTAACCACTCCCTGTAAGTGCCTAAACCTAACCCCCCATTCCCCGCAGTCTAAACCTAAGTCTCCCAGGGGGTGCCTAACCCTAACCTCCCCCCTGGCGGTGCCTATCCCTAACCCCACTTCCCCTAGCCTAACCCTAACCCTCCCAGCTTACCTATGATCGGGATGCCGGGTGTCGGGCTCCCGGCGTAGGTAAAATGACAGCAGGTGTCGGGATTTCAACGCCTGTCATTAGACCCTAGCCGGGATTAGACAGTAACAGTGGCGGAACTCCCGGAGACAACGGAGTCATTTGCCGCTGGGCTCCAGCCCTTAAGGGGGCACCTGGCTCCATTGTCCCCCTGGCCATTCCGGGCACTGCTATGGAGATGGAGCGCCACTGATTGGCGCTCCACCTCCAACGGCGTCACTACGGGGGGAGCGGTCGCACCCCTATTTGCCGGGCACCCGCTGAATTTGTTACCAGCGGGCGCCTGGCCCCTTCTTTCCCCCCGGCGGTAGCTGGAGGAATGGGGCATACTCCTGAGCTCCGCTTCCGGGTCTCGCAATGCACTAGTTGAGAGACGTCATGACGTCACTCCCATAGTTCCGAGGAGTGGGCGCCAGGGACGGAAGGCACTGGAGCGGGGTTTCAGGTAAGTGTTGTTTTATTTTCTTTTTTTGTATGTGTGTGCGCTCGCGGAGGGGGGGCTCACTGCAGGGGGCATTATTGGGGGCTCACTACAGGGGACATTACTGGGGGCTCACTACAGGGGGCATTACTGGGGGCTTACACAGGGGGCATTACTGGGGGCTTACTACAGGGGGCACTACTGGGAGCACTACAGGGGGCATTACAAGAGGCTTACTACAGGGGCATTACTGGGAGCACTACAGGGGGCATTACGGTGGCATTACAGGGGGCTTACTACATGGGGCATTACAGGGGGCTAACTACCGAGGGCATTACGGGGGCTTACTACAGGGGGTATTACTGGGGGCATTACAGGGGCTTACTACAGGGGGCATTACTGGGGGCTTTCTACAGGGGGCATTACTGGGGGCTTACTACTGGGGGCTTTCTACAGGGGGCATTGTTTTTACTCCAAGTTTCCTCCAAAGTTCCCCAACTTAAAACCTCTTATTCCAATACATATGACAGATTTGCCTATAAACAAATTATAATGTGCGTTATACATGGAATCTATTGTTCTATCCAGTATCCTTTGCTTCCATTGCCCTTTGACCAATACTGTTCTGTCATCTTACGGTTATATACTTTAGTCAGGTTATAAAGTCTGCTTGAAACCTAACCCAGCGGACTCTGAATCTCTTAATATCGTACTTGCTGATATTGATGGGGATAATGTAATATAACAATGCTGCTTTATCGCATACAGTGTATCACCCTCTCATAGATGCAGATCAGATTACAGATACAGGAAACATGTTTCCATCTCCCCTAATCTTAGTGTTTCTCAGGCCCAACACCCAATTTCCAGCTGAAAAGTAACATTTGCTGCTGGATGTAAAGTTTTCTTTTAAACAGTTTTTTGATATCCTAACAACAAGTAATGAAACAACAGCTAAATGGACAAATAAACATTATAAATGACTTTTTAAACACTTAGGGCCTGATTCAGACCCGTTCGCTATTTGCGGTCGTTCGTTCAAAAACAAGGGGTGGCTATTCAAATGATCCATTCGCAAATTGCAGTCTGTTCACACCTCTAAGTCTGAACGAGCGAGCAAAACATACGCTCGTTTATTTGTTAAAAACGCCCCCTGGCCGCTCGCACCATACAATGGGTATTGAGTCATAATAGAAAATGACTCAGAAAAAAGAAATTTCCTTTTTTGATGCACTCTTGTTACCTAATAATTAGTACATTGAATATCAGTACAGTATAAAACTTAACTTTTAATTATTGGACAAACAAACACAACAATAGACATACATACAAAAAATCTGCTCGCAATCAAAGCATATAATGCTGCAGATAACTTGCTCAGCTTATAATGCTGCAAATAATTTACTCCCTTAAGGAGTGTTAATTGTTAAACTGGCTCAAAACAATTAATATAATCTATATAGGTCTATTATTACTTCAATCAATTGTGCTATATCAGCTAGTTTACTAAATACATAATTGGTTATTTCATCAATGTTAATAGACCTTATATTGAACAAAAGAAATTATAAAAAGTGAAATATATCAGTCAAAGGACCAATTTGTATTATACGTCATGTCCGCTATTTATTAGATTAATCGAGTACATCGACCAGCGTATGAACTGCTCGCTATTCTTGTGGTTGGTTTTTCCTACCACAATTTTGCGAGCAGTTCTGGCTATAAAATAACCCAGTGACGTGGTCAATTACGCTGCTGGATTAATTATGCACTCCCTTAAAACGCCCGTTTTGACCTTTAAGCACGCCTGCGTTCGGATCTCCACTCCCCATTTTCAAGCACCTTCCCCTGTTACCACCCACATACGCCTCATTCTGTCACTCAAAATAGCAGGCATTCGCTATATTGCGAGCACATGAATTTCGGCCGCACTGACTGGTTCGCGCATGCGTATAACGATCCGTACGCATGCGCAGATGTGCGAACATCGCTCGGAACGAGCGTACTGCCGCTAGCGAGTGGCTCTGAATGAGGACCTTAGGCCCTCATTCAGAGCCGTACGCTCTGAGCAGAGCGCACGCTCTGAATGAGGGCCGGCCTCCATGAAAATGGAGCGTCCTCCTGGACGCTCGTATAGCTGTGGGTCACCACCCACAGGCTATACGAGCGTGCATTTTGATGGCCGCGATGGTCGTGACCATCGCGATCATCGAAACTGCGAGCCGGAGCCTGCGGTTGAGGTTTTCAACCGCAAGCTCCGGAGTGATTTTGGCTCTATCAGAGCCAAAATCACTCCCACTGACATCACTAGTGATGTCAGTGGGCCGGCTTCTGACGGGAGGCGTTCCCGTGGGAACGCCCCCGTCAGGGAGGCACGCCCCCGGCACGCCTACCAAAGGGGGGAGCTGTCAATCAACATCGACAGCACGCCCCCTTTGATCAGACACAACGAGCGAAGGACTTTCCTTCGCTCGTCGCGTCTGGCGCATGCGCACGACGGAGCTCCCTCCGTCGTGCGCATGCTCAGTCCAGAACATCGACCCACTTGCGAGCGGACAGCCGCTCGCTAGTGGGTCTGAATCAGGCCCTTAATTGTTATTTGTCTGTTCCCACCATCGTTGTAATAAGAGCTTAACCATTTTGGCAAAATTTCACAAATATCACAGGAGATTCAGTTATTTCTATTGTAGACGTGACTTGTATTTAAGGGCCTGATTCAGAGGTGCTCGCTATTTGCGAGCGCTCACTCTGAATCAGGGCAGATTTTTTTTAAAAAAAATCCACCTCTAGGCGCTCACATAGCTGTTGGTGACCACCCACAGCTTGTGCGAGCGGCCTGGCGATGGTCACGATTATCGCGACCATCGGGCTTGCGACGAGACCCTTGTGGTAGGGTCTCGGTCTCTAACAGAGCAGGAAGTTCACTACTGACATCACTGATGATGTCAGTAGGGCCACCCACAAATGACAGACGTTCCTTCGGGAACGCCTCCGACAACATCGACAGCCGCCCCATTTTGTAGCGAGCCCGGGAGCTAGTGAAGTTCTCACTCCGGGGCTTGCGCACGTGCATTGCGCACGCTGCACAAGCGCACTGGCCGACCATCAACCCGCTTGCGAGTGATATGTGCTCGCGAGCGGGTCTGAATCAGGCCCTAAGTGCGATAAACTTCATTGATCAAATATCCACTGGAACATGATATGTGGAGCTGATTTACAAAGCGCAGTTGAGGCCTCATTCTGAGTTGCATATGATGCTGTCTCATTTCCGTCCGCTCTCAGCGATTGGCAATCCCATGCGACTAATTTATGCAACCGCATCGCTTCCAGCCCTCCGCTTGTGACAGCCGCTACCATCACTGTAATCTGAATTTCACTAGCCCCATCCATGGTGCAGGAAATAAGACAGATCTTTGTTTTGTTTCACCTCAGCAAAGCCCGCACCTCTAACCACATGCCCATGGCATGCCCACAAGATGTTTCTGCTACGTGTGAGTGCCATATTGCTACCCAGTAATGCCTAGACTATCGTATGTGAGAATCAACCATAATTGCTGGCCACTACGCAGGTGAAGTTTGCTAAAAGACGTATGATCCGTCCGCACTCGGAACTACGTGCAATTCTGAATTAGGCCCTTTGTTTGGTTCCCTGGCACACATCAAGGTTCATGCATAACCCCTACTCCTGGGAGATGCCTCCGCAAACTGGGTGTTTAGGGGCCTGATTCAGAGCCGCTCGTAAGCGGCCGCTCGTTTGCTCCGAGCGATGTTTGCCCAACTGCACATGCGTACGGATCGTTATACGCATGCGCGAACCAGTCAGTGCGGTCGAAATTCATGTGCTCGCAAAATAGCGAATGCCTGATAATTTGAGTGACAGGAGTAGGCGTATGTGGGTGGCAACGGGGGAAGGTGCTTGAAAACGGGGAGTGGAATTAAGAACGCAGGCGTGCTTAAAGGTCAAAACGGGCGTTTTATGGGTGTGCATAATTAAAACAGCAGCGTCATTGACCACGTCACTGGGTTATTTTATAGCCAGAACTGCTCGCAAAATTGTGGTAGGAAAAACCAACCCCAAGAATAGCAAGCAGTTCATACGCTGGTCGATGTACTCGATTAATCTAATAAATAGCGGACATGACGTAGGATGCGAGCGGCCAGGGGGCGTATTTTTTCAAAAAACGACCGCAAGTTTTGTTCGCTCGTTCAGACATAGAGGCGTGAACAGACCGCAAAGAGCGAACGGTTGATTTGAATAGCCACCCCTATTTTCTGGACGAGTGAGCGCTAATTGCGTCCGGCTCTGAATCAGGCCCTAGGTTAGTTAGGAGGGAAAAAATAGCCAAAGTGTTTCTGAAGAACCATGATGGTTACTTGTGAGCTGCTCTACTGTGCCAGCACAGAGCTGAATGACCGATCTATAACAATTACCTTTCTAAGGCAAGGGGCTTCTGCATTTCACACCAACCTCTATTTTCGGACTTCTGCAAGTTGAGTAGAGCACATCATGTATCTATATGGCAGATCGCAGATTGCCGCCGAGATGCCTGGTGCACTTTACCCATGTCATTAGTTTTACTAATTGGGTCAGTGGCCCTGAACAGGCAAACTGCTGCTGTAAATATAATTGTTTTAGAGTTGTTGTTGTGTATATTCCTAATTCTAAGATAAAGATTATAGGCCTGAGTCACACGCAAGTTCCACTGCTGATGCATGTATTGATTTTTAACAGGTTTCGGTATCCTCAACCTGTGGGAATGCCGGCATCAGGATTTTGATGACTGGGATCCCTAGCACCAGCATCCCGTACCTAACCCATCTCTAATACTGTATGTGTCACACTTTTGTGTGCTTAAATCTTTTTCTTTATACTGGGTAAAGTTCGCCTAAAAGTGTTTCTCTGTCGCAGTGTAACTGGGAGGTGCAGAATGTGCCCCGCTAAGATGAGACCCGGCCTCAGATGTGGTGTAGTACTGTTTTTGCAGAGCGGAAATGGACGCACACCTTTATGCACAGCAGAGAACGCCCCTAAAAACGTGCCCTCTACACCCCTTTTATTTTAATATCTTTGCAACAAAAAATGAAACCTCGCTCCACAAAACTAGGTGCACTGGTGCGCCTACACAGCACTTAGAACTTAGCAAGTAAAGTTCTCATATCACCCATCTTCTACCATTCTGCTCGCCCACAAATACTGCCATCTTGTTCCACAGTCTTATACAGTTTGGCGATTTCTAGCCTCATCTGTGTAAATTAAGCTCCAATAAAGAGGATTTTAGATCACTCCTCACCTCAGCCGTTTGGCTCATCATAGACTTCATCCTACCGCATGATGTGAAAGCAGTGAATGCCATGTGAATCATTGAAACGTAGCATCATTCATATTGACAGCATCAGGGGCATTTAAAGAAATGGATCTTCCTTTGTACAAGATTAGCACTGTAGAGTATCCAAGAGTCTGTATGTACGTAACAGTGAGTACAGCTGTACAATCACATTACTGCTTAATAAACCACCCCACTGGTGAAGTACTGGGCTGTTCCGTGACTTGATGGATCAGCTGGTGTGTACTATTACTATGCTATTACCATCACCAATAGTACACACATATTCAACACCCTCCACCTTATATTATCACATTACCTCTTCACCATGCTGCTTACACATCTCACCAGTAGTGCGCACACAAGTTATGTCTGCATTGTTCCAACAGGCTTGGTATATTATGTCAACATACACCATATCTACATTCATAATGTCGGCATGAGGACTTCGACATGCCCATTATGTCAAAAGTGAACATGTCGACATGTTCATTATGTTGATATACACCATGTCCACATCTAGCATGTCGACACATGAAATGTCGACATGTCCCTCATCCACTCACTGGTCATCTCTACACTATACTACTGCAACCTCCTCTTATCTGGCCTCCATGACTCCTGCCTCTCTCCTCTTCATTCCATGCCCAATGCTGCTGCCTCTCCTCCCAACTGAGGGCCTGACTCAGTATGGATCGCAACTGCAACTGCGAATGCAATTGCGATTACGCATGCAGTCTCACTGAGATAGCATGCTAATCCTTTGTGATCGCAATGCCACGGCAGCACTACATAAGGATGGCCACTTTCCCTTACACACATCTGTAATGTTTAGCAAGACTGCGTATGGCATTGCAGTGGGTAATTTATGCACGCCCATGAAACGGCGATCAAACGCACTGGCACGCCTGCGTTTCCCGGACCACCCCCGCCCCCGTCACCACCCACAAACAGCACTTCCTGTCAATCACTCTGCGATGGGTCTGCATAGTCACCGCGATCGCATTCCCCATCGCAATGGCTAGTTTGCGCACTGCGATGCATGCGCAGTACGCAACAATCGGCCGATTGCGTGCGTATTAGCAGTTGTGTTCTTTGCTGAATCAAGCCCTGAGTACATAGGGCCTGATTCCGCGCTGATTCATTACGGATCGCTATTGCGATAGCAGATGCAATTATTCACGCAGTTCTGCTGTGAAAATATGCTAATGTTTGCAACTGCTCAGCCAGCATAGAGACGCAAAAGGAGCGCAAAGCGCTCGGCCCGCCCTGCATATAGCAGTAACACGCAATAAAGGGGATGCAGTAAATATAATGACATTCATAAGCTATCAAGTGACAATTAGGAGAATGAAGACAATGATGTGAATAGTAGTAGGCTCATTGAATTCAGCTGTGCCTCTGTCTCCCATTGACACCCTTAAGTAAAGCACCCACGGCCGCATCTACCTCTTCCATGGCCAAACTCCAGGGGTGGGATGTACTAAGCATCACATCGGCGATGCCATACATACCACCATTTATCGGATACAGGGCCTGATTCAGCAAGGAACGCACACTAATCAATGCACACGCAGCACAAGAAGCAGACGCCCAGCCCCATATTAAGCCGCCCATCTCCCTTTACTCATAGCCTGATCAGTACGCAAGATAGCGTAAACATCGGTAACATCGAGAACCATCGGACACATACGCACAATAGTGGTTGACCTGACCTGCCGCAGGATTTTGGCCGCTTCCTGTGTACAGCTTACGGTATGGCTTCGTATGCCGCCGCACTGCCTTAATTCTGCACGCCCCTATAACGGCGTTATAACTAGAGATGTGCGCCGACCCTCGTGTTTTGGTTTTGGATCTGGATCCCCCCTGGTTTTGGATCTGGATTGGTTTTGCCAAAACCTCAACTCAGTGTTTTGTTTTCGTGTTTTGGTTTGGGATCTGGATTTTTTCTTAAAAAGTTATAAAAACAAATTAAAATCACATAAAATGGGCCTGTTTTTGTTCCTACAGTATAATTAACCTCAATTTATTTCCAGTCATTTCCAATCAATTTTGACCACCTCACAATATTTTTTTTTTCATCTAGTTAAGGCCAAAAGGATGCATCCAGCTAACTGGCTGACTAAGCTAAGCGACACAGTGGGCGGCACTAACATGTGGCAGTTCAGTTTCTAATTTCCAACACGGATACAGTGTGTTATACAGTGTGGGTCAGATACACCAATAGTGCACTTACTGTGACAGCAGTGTCGGCAGAGCGGGGTTGCTGACGGTGCCCTCAGTACATGGAATGGCAGTGCTGCAGTGCTGGCAGTGTCCTCAGTGAAGGGTACTGGTGATGTCGGCGTGCGGGGGTGCCAGCAGTATCTTTAGTGCAGGTTTGCTGGCTGTGTTGGCAGTGCGGGGGTGCCAGCGGTGTCTTTAGTGCAGGTTTGCTGGCTGTGACGGCAGTGCGGGGGTGCCAGCGGTGTCTTTGGTGCAGATTTGCTGGCTGTGTCGGCAGTGCGGGGGTGCCAGCGGTGTCTTTAGTGCAGGTTTGCTGGCTGTGTCGGCAGTGCAGGGGTGCCAGCAGTTTCTTTAGTGCAGGTTTGCTGGCTGTGTCGGCAGTGTGGAGGTGCCAGCGGTGTCTTTAGTGCAGGTTTGCTGGCTGTGTCGGCAGTGCAGGGGTGCCAGCAGTTTCTTTAGTGCAAGTTTGCTGGCGGTCTCCTCAGTACATGGAATGGCAGTGCTGCGGTGCTGGCAGTGTTCTCAGTGAAGGGTACCAGGGGTGTCGGCAGAGTGGGGGTGCCAGCGGTGTCCTCAGTGCAGGTTTGCTGACTGTGTCGGCAGTGCAGGGGTGTTCTCAATGCAAGGTGCCGGCGGGTGTCAGCAGTGCAAAAACAGTGGCCAAGTGCGTGCGTTCTCTCCTTTGCGTTCCTTGCTGATTCAGGCCCACAGAGATAATATCGCCATTAGGTACTTAGATAATCGCAAAGGACATCTCTCCCAATAAGAGCTGATAGAGGGACCTCCGGGTGTATGACAAAGAAGACCCTCTGGGATCCTTCTGCGTATGTGCAGAAGGATGCGCACACCATGGCGGGAGCTGGGAGGAAATCAATTGGATCTCTCTCAGGGGGCATCCCGAAAAGAAGCCCATAGGCTTCTATTGGGTAACAGGTTACCCTCCGGGTCGAAATACTGGAATATGATGCATTCCGGTGCTTAGTACATACGAGAAATGCTGTAAAAGCCCAAAAAACAGAATTTTTGTGGGTTTTATGGCATTTTTGAGCTTATTACATCCTGCCCTTGGTCTTTTCATCCTTCTCACTTTTCTTTGGCACAAAACTCTCCCTGTTCTTTTCTTCCAGTCTTGCAACTTGGGTATACTTCGAAATCTACTCAAGGTAACATTTGACTCCATGACTGCCTGTGGCTCCTTTTCTAAGTCAGTCAGCTCCCGGTACACAGCCCTCCCGCTGCGCCTAGGGGTTACTCAATTTTATCCACCTTGGGGTATAAAAAGCATACATTACCGGCATGATTAAACATTTAACACCTACATGGTGACAATGCCGTAAGCAGCATTACAACAGTGTCAGGACCCCGGCACCGGCTTTTTCATGTCGGTAAACTCACTGGGCCTGATTCAGCAAGGAACGCAGCTGCTAATAGGCGGACAATCGTCCGATGGTTGCGTACTGCGCATGCATAGGCATCGCAGTGCGCAAACTAGCCATTGTGATTGGGACTGCGATTGTAGTGGATACACAGACCATTGCAGAGTGATTGACAGGAAGTGCCATTTGTGGGTGGTAATGGGGGGTGGTCGGCCGAACACAGGCGTGCCAGTGCGTCTAAACACCATTGCAGGGGTGTGCATAAATTAGCCACTGCTATTCCCTACGCAGCCTGAGGCCTGATAGCTTGCGCTGAAGTTAGCAATTTCTGAGTAAGGTCTGACCTTTTGCAAGTGTGCGTGAGGCTGCGATGGTACCCGATTCTACCGATGATTTTGCAGTCTTGCTAAACACTACGGATGTGTGTAAGGTAGGTTGTGCTGAGATTGCATTGTGATCGCAATGGATTAGCATACTATCGCAGTGAGACTGCTTGCGTAATCGCTACTGCATTTGCTTCTGCGTTCCTTGTTGATTCAGGTCCTCTGCCCACATAGTGAGTGTCGGCCTCCAGCACCACCCTCTAGTACATAATTGTTACGGTAGCAGTGACAATGTTATAATATAGCTCCATGTATACAAATTGCTTAAATATTCAGCTGGCTGACTAAACGCAGATCTTTCCACATGTCCGCAGATGCAGCAAATGTGAGGGAGAAAATACCACCAGCTATCAAAGCAGTAACTAGACTTTTTGGTGCCCTGTACCAGAAAGAACATTGGCTCCCCCCCCCTCATTTTTGAAATAGGGACATAAGATAGTGCACCCAAAAAAGGGCCAGGGCCTCATGGGGAAGGGCCAGGGAAGAGATAGGGGAGGCCAGGAGATGCTGGGGATAAATAGGGACATAATATAGTGCACCTGAGAGAGGGCCATGGCCTCATGGGGAAGGGCAGGGAAGAGATAGGGGAGGCCAGGAGATGCTGGGGATAAATAGGGACATAATATAGTGTACCTGATGGGGAAGGGCCAGGGAAGAGATAGGGGAGGCCAGGAGATGCTGGAGATAAAAGAAGAGGAAGCTACAAGTGAGAATGATAATAAACAGGAAAATTGACAGGCCCAAACAGCGCCCCCTGCCCTGCGGTGCCCTGTGCCATGGCACTGGTCGTACTACCCTAATTACGGCCCTGCCAGCTACATCTTACTGTCATTACATCTGTGCATGAATAGCTATTTATAGATCACGTAATCAGCATCTCCCATAGCAGAAGGTCTGCCAGCTAAAAAGAAGCCGCTGATAAGAAACTACAGTTACTGCTAGCGAGCATGTGACTGCCTGGTATACAGCTGTATACAGCAACTTCCTGCAAACTACGGACATGCTTGGCTGGCAAGTACTTTCCACTGCAGGGACCAAGGTCATCTGCCAGTTCACATGGAGACATTGTGCTCACTAATAAATGCACAGTAAATAAAAGCTCTTAATTATTTTAATATGTGCAGTCTATTTTGTTACAAGATCAGGTTAGGGTTGCCGTCGCCTCCGGTAAATGGCAGTAAATTGCATGCAGCAGCCAAATAGTTGCACACCAGTTCGGGGCCTTGGTACAAGTAGCCACAACTAGTTTTATTTGAGAGCGTAAAATAAACAAAACATAAAAATAAATCCCAGCCTGTCCAGCTCTAACTAACATACAATTCCCTTTTTCAAAGTGGAAGGACCTAGTGTCAAACTTAAAACACAGCATTTAGCACACCACTTACAATCAGATGCAATGATCTCTCTCTCTCCAAGCCTCAACCTGCTACCCAGGCAGTGAAAGACAGACTAGAGGAACTGACCCACCATTTATCAGCCTCTCACAGATAGTCTAGTAATCAAGGTTGCTAACTAGCTGTCTACCAGACAGAAGATAGGAACCTGGGGCATATATATATATATATATATATATATATATATACTGTATCTCCTTTTCACACCTTCCCCAGTGTTTTTGTCACAAGATACATAGGTTTTAACCTTTTCCCGAACTAGATATTTTCTTTTTTTTGCCCTAGCTTGGGCCCTTTATACTATGTTACACCCTGAGGTTGACCATTGCTGGCAACAGCCCCAAATGAAGCCAGTGTAGGTCTCATTCCTGGTGCCTAGGGTAAAAAAAAACATACTATAGTTAGACTGCAGATCCCAGTGCTGGTGGCTAGTATAGAAGGTTCACTTCAATCCTGGTAGCTAGTGTAAAGAGCATACCATGGTCCTGGTGGCTTGTGTGGGAAGTAGATCCCAGTGATGGTGGCTAATATAAAAAGCATACGATAGTTTTGGTGGCTAGTGTAGAATGTAGATCCCAGTCTTGTTGACTAGTATAAAAAGCATATGGTAGTCCCGGTGGCTAGTTTAGAAACTTTATACTGTAGATCCCAGTTACGATGGCTAGTAAAATGCCTACCATAGTCCTGGTGACTAGTGTAGACTGAAGATCCCAGTTATGATGGCTACTGTAAAATGCCTACCATAGTCCTGATGGCTAGCTAGTTGGCTAGTGTAAAAAGCCTACCATAGTCCTGATGGCTAGCTAGTTGGCTAGTGTAAAAAGCCTACCATAGTCCTGATGGCTAGCTAGTTGGCTAGTGTAAAAAGCCTACCATAGTCCTGATGGCTAGCTAGTTGGCTAGTGTAAAAAGCCTATCATAGTCCTGATGGCTAGCTAGTTGGCTAGTGTAAAAAGCCTACCATAGTGGCTAGGTTAGAAAGCAGATAGCATCTATAGACCCTTTCCTGGTTCCTAGTGCAGGATGTGCAACCCAATTCAGGTGGCTAGTTTAGTAAGAACATCCTAGTCCAGGTGGCTAGCGTAAGCATTAGATGGACCTGTTCCCATAGGACCAACCATTGGCAAAGCAGCTGGTGACTCTGAACACCATGGCCCTGATTCAGAGTCGCTCGCAAAGTGAAAGCATCTGCAGCCCCATTGCGTGCTTGCAAATAGCGGCAGATTTCCACTTGTATTTACAGTCGCTCGGACCTATGTGGGTACACATTTAAACTGTGAGAGCAGCCATTATTACTGTTAGCACACAATTGCACCCACCCTATCCTGCGTGCAAGAGATCCACCTGAATTCCCCAGATCTCTGCGTACACAAAATTGTGAATAGGTCACAAGTCCGTCTCCATATCACACAACACTCCCATAGCGCACTTATGCTAAGTGCGAACACCCTGTTGCCTCCTGATTACACTAATTTCGCCGCAAGCGGAGATCCGGCTGATTTCCATGCTGTGAGAAGTTGGGTGCCCAACGTTATAAAGGATATAGCATCAGACAAAAAAAAAGTTTAAGCACAGTGTAAACCTTTTCAATACTAAAACGCCCACGTGCTCCTGTAGAAATCCGCCTCGGACCGCCATCGGAAGTTCCGTCGGTGCACCACCGGATGCACCATTCAAACTTGCACCAACCCTATGACAGGTGCAGTTTCTCCATATGAGTATGGCATCCAGGGCAAGCAGTAGTGTGTCTTTAAAGGTAGCTGCCTGTGTCTGCCTAGCCACACCCCCGGGTACCTCCCAGGAATGCCCACTAAAATCTGTATGCCCTGTGTCCAAATTTGTTCTGCGTCTCGGTGCGGTAACAATCGTGAAGGGTTCACAGTGCTTCTGAGGCGCATGTGCAGTACTTAAAACATTGGCCAACTGCGCTCAAATAGGCATAGTGTGCGACCTCGGGATCAGCGCAATTATGTCCACCACATGACACAGAAATGCTCTGCATAGACATAACTGAGGGCAGCACACATACTGGGGTTCCTTTAGCACCCACAGAGTTTGCTCCTATGCTCACCTGTACAGGATTACACACGTAACAGGAAATTAGCTCACGGGAAAGAGTTTTGTTCCCCCTCATATTTATATCCAATATTGTGCTCCAATCCTGATTCTTTTAAATATTGGCTCAGGGCCTGATTCAGAGGCACCCGCTGTTTGCGAGCGCTCGTTCTGAATCAGGGCGTTTTGTTTTTTTTTCCTGCCTCCAGGCCGCTCGCACAGCTGTGGGTGACTACCCACAGCTTATGCAAGCGGCCTGGCGATGGTCGCGATTAAGGTAGGGTCTCAGCACTCGCAATGCCGAGTGGACTTCCTGCTCTAATAAAGCAGGAAGTCCACTACTGACATCACTCGTGATGTCAGTAGGGCTGCCCACAAACGGCAAACGTTCCTTCGGGAACGCCTCCGTTTGTACAGCCACCCCTCCCTACCCGCCTACAAAATGGGGTGAGCTGTCTATCAACATCAACAGCCGCCCCGTTTTTTTGTGAACCCCGGAGCGAGTGAAGTTCTCACCCGCTACGGGGCTTGCGCACCAGCGTGGCGCGATTGCCGCGCATGCGCACTGGGCCACCATCAACCCGCTTGCGAGCGCTATGTGCTCGCGAGCGGGTCTGAATCAGGCCCCCAGTCCATAAGACAGAAGTCCGTTTATAGTTGATGGGTGAAGATTTGCCAAAATACCAAACAGCAATAAACAGAACAATGGATTAAAATTAGATAATGTCCCCTAATAAAAACATATTGCAATAATAATTTGTATTAAATGTCATATAGCATTACTTACAAATATGCCTTAATCACAGTTTTCCTTTAAATCTTAACTCCAACTCCAAAAGAGTAGCTCTTATCTAGGCATTGTCTGATAGTATTTAGGGGATGGAATCTGCTTTCTATCAGTTAACACTGACAAGGTTAGAAAAAGTTTATGACAAGCCTAGAAGACTCTCTTGCTGCTACAATGTACATTTGCAGCTTTACAAATTAGGATAACCACAAATAGCCCCAATGATTCAGTTTGATGGGGGCGACTGAGCCTGAACATGTCCCCAGGTGGAGGGCGGAATCATCTGCTGCTGCTAAGAGATTACAGTTTCAACATCACTGAGGCATTTTGCCGGCGCTGGCCTGTCTCACCGCAGGAGGCCACATCTTCTTGATGGACCGAAAGTGAGTTACAGAGTGGAACCAGATAACCAGGTCACCAACGAAGGATTAACTCTAGAGAGGACACACAGGAAGAAGTCCAAGGTGAATGATGATCGGGATGCCCAAAGGTATCATCCGGAGGACACACACATGCAATAAAAACTCAGGAGCTAAAGTCTAAGCACTGGGGCCTAGTCCATTTACCGAATGAGGAAGTCTTACCAGTTCATACTTTTTATGGTCATCTTTTCGCCTATTAAACTGGACCTACACCCTTACTTAATTTAGCTATACCGTGGGCCGAACCATAACTCCCAAAGATTCTGCTCTCTCCGTGGGGACAATTTACACCAACTCCAGATGGCTTTGGCCGTTTAACCTGCGTGTGTCTTTCAGTACATTTGGACGATATTTAATTTCTTACTTGCTGAGATAAGCTGCGATAAGAAATTATAATTATCGGGTCTAGAACCTGATAATTAATAGATATGCCCCTAAACTCCCAACCACACGAACAAGATACCAGGGTCCATTTTTGTCAACAATTAACCTTTACCATTTCAGTTAATGCCCACCTCCTCCAATGGAGAAACCCATTCAAATGCTAATAGGCCTAGACACTGGCTATTACCATGTTGAGGTGATTCCAGTGGTACCTCCAGTATAGTGACAAGAAGCCCAGACAGTCAGGAACGTTAATGCACACAGAGTCGGTTCCAACTTGTTTAGATTTGGCCTTGAGTTCCGGGTACTTGACAGCTGCCCAGGTGCATCATAGATTTAAGCATATGGGTGTCTGTGTAGACTGCGCTAGTTTTTCTTTCTCCTACTTCATGTTGATGCCAATGGCCAGGAGCCAGATAAGGAGAAGTGAATATGAAATCTGCCCATGTCTGCTCTCTGATAAGTAGATAAAATAATATGGCATCCGTCACATTCCTTGTGGGCTTTGCTTGCTCAGTAAGTGTATGTCAACAGTGTTGTGTTGTTACTGGGTGTTAGCTACCATGATAGACTGGTTTATCTGCTGATCTGTCACAGGGTTTAATTCAACCTTATCTCCCCACTAGGTGTGAAGCTGATAGTGAGCCCAGGTTGTGGTTCTGTCATTTACCCACGACCGTACACCTGAGATACACATTATAGCAATCACTGATACTGATGCCTTGTGATTGCTCTTTGGGGTTTGAAAATGCTGGCACTTCCTCAATTTTGCAAACATGGTACCAAAACCATACTGTACGGACAATCCTTGGCATGAACGTAGGGGTCTAGTTTAGGAATAAACTAGAAAACAGCAATAATAAAATTTAGACAAAAAATAGTAACATATTAACTTGTTTTGAGAGGGAGATATGAAGTTAGGAGTGACAGAACCTTGTGTAAAACACTTCTGTAACCCACAGCAACCAATAGGAGTCATCATTTTTTAGTACAGGTAATAAAGTGAAAACAGACATCTGATTGGTTGCTATGTGTTTCAGCTTCATGTTTTTTTGTTGGCACAGTTACCTATTCACACACCCATAAAATTTTTGTATGATTTTTTTTTTTGTTATAGAAAATAAAAATAGTGTTCTCTTAAGAAATAGATTAAACTAGTGGTTCCCAAACGTTCTTGAATCACGGTGCCCTGGAGTATCAGCATTAATTCCATTGCGCCCCAGGCCAAAAGTTTCTTATTAAAAAACTCAGAAAAAATTATTCAATTAAGTAAGTTGTGCTTAGCTGTCTACCTTAGGTTCCGTTATGTGGTGGTTACTGGTAAACAGGGTGGCACTTTTGTTTTTCAACATAAATTTATGTTATGATTGGAAGAAACCAGCACCGGTTTAACCTATCACACTGAGCAAAAATAATTTTGTTTGGTACTGAACCACCAATCCGTGCAACCCCTGCCGGTGCGCTAAGGCACCCAGTTTGGGAACCACTGGATTATACAAAAAAAAAAAAAGTTATTACAAATTATAATTAAAAATGGTAAGAGGTGTAACAGTTTTTGGAGATTTTTGCAGAGAATCCACAAAATAAAAGCAGTAGAAATATTTATTAAAAAAAAAAAAAAATCTATAAAAATTGTAATGTGGGTTTATAAATGTTCTTTATTATTTCCTTACAGGTTCTCTGTGTCTCTACTAAGATTGTTTGGCACATTTTCTAGTTGGTGCACATTTACAATCTGCGTCCATTTACGCTACGGCTCGGCCTTTGCATGAGCAGATCATAACATTTAATGTCATTTTATTCTGTCATCTGGCTGGCCCTATGTGCATTCCTACCAACATTCCCGCATGGAAATTCCCCACACCCCATCCTGCCCATGCCACACCCAGATTTATACAAATACACCCGTTTATGGCAAGATCACTACTTCCCTTTCCAGCCAGCCACGACCCTATTCGGTAGCTGAAAATTTGTGATTATTACTGGAATACAGAAACTGTTGGAAGGTTTGGTGCATGGGATGTACAAGATCTGATGTAGTCATTAATCAAAGCCAACTGCATAATTTAATTAACTATTGCTTTCCTAACACTATCGTTGGCAATAATGGCCACATATTGTAGGTGCCTGGCCTGAGAATGTGAGTGAGTTTATAATACATTGGTACCTTATTGGGCATGTTAGTACATTAATTCAGAACCACTGACAGTCTGTGTGCCATCATCTTCTGACACAAGATGTCACCCAGCCCCTTTTTATACCTGGGTCATATTTAATATGGACAATTGCATATTGGCCAGAGTTTACTCATGTTTGCCAAAAATACCAAATTAGTCAGAACAATCCCTATTTTCTGCACCTAAAAGTAGTGTGACCTAGGGAAAAATTGGACCTAGTCTTAAATAAATGGAGTATTGGGTGAGGTTTGCGCAGATAAGGGATGTTGCCTAATTTGCACCAATTTTCTAACCTGGAGTATTATCAGGTATTATGTTTGATTGTGATTGAAACCCTAATGATTTACATCAGAGTGATATAAGAGTTGTATGAGCGCTTATCACATGACTTAGTCATCCTATGATGCTTCAGTATCTGTGTCTGAGTTTATTTAAAGATTGGGGCTTGTGGGCCAAAACTTCTTTGTTCTGATCTGCTCATCCACCCACCCCTCTTTTTGTTTTGGTCTTGGCTTGGTTTTGGTGGTTTGTCGTTGGCTATTTTGCAGGGGGGAGTGGGGGGGAGGCAGCTTACCAAGTCAGGTGCCATAGTTTAGTTTGGGTAGGCTCCCTTCGTTGACTGGTTAGTTGGGTCCTCATGGTAGACGATCGCGTGGATACCCCTGCGGTGTTATAATTGTGTTTGTGCACCTTGGGGGTGTTCTGCCTACCATGCATGTTTTTGGTTGTTATTGTGCGAAGTTGGATTTTTCTGATGCTGGCCGTCCTTTCTTTGCCACCATACTTTTTCCCTTAAATATATATTTCAGTAAATTTCCATCTCGTCTCCTTATTTATTATTATACTCTGTATGTTAAGTGATTTACAGACATGACACCCGTCATCTGATAGTATGTTTATATGGTATGCAATCGGGAAGCCGACTGCCTAAATACCGGTAGCCGGCTTCCCGACTGTCATATCCCGGCAAGGGTGAAATGCCGGGCGTCTAGATGTAGACGTCTGGCATTTCCCCGACGCCGGGAGACCGGCGCCCGGCATCCCGATTGTAGTGATGCTGGGCACCGCGAGCGGACAGCCGCGGGGGGGGGGGAGGGTTAGGTTTAGGGCTCCCGGGGGGGACTTAGGGTTAGGCACCCCCCCGGAGGGTTAGGCTAGGGGGAGGGAGGGTTAGGGTTAGGCACCCTGGGGGGGGACTTAGGGTTAGGCACCCCCCCGGGGGACTTAGGTTTAGGCAGCGGGGAAGGGGGTGGTTAGGGTTAGGCACTTAGAGGGGGGATTAGGGTTAGGCACTTGGGGGAGAAGTTAGGGTTTGGCACCCCTAAGGAGGGTTAGGGGGGTTATGTTAGGTTAGACAATACTTACCTATCCACGATCGGGATTTCCAGCGCTGTCGGGCTTCCGCTGCCGGGATCTCTGCTGATGTCGGGCTGCCGCTGCCGGGAATCGAACCGCGGCCGGCGGTATTTCATACCAATTCCGTTTATATATGACACCAAACTGAAGACTAATTACTTGACGGTGATATCCTGTTCTCAGTGTTCCAATCAGGAGACAATCTGTTTGGCTTGCTCTCTGATGTCATGACTTATGCTGGGCATACACTACGCAATTATCTGTCAGATATCTGTCCAATCTGGCTGGTTGGAATGAAAGCCTGGTAAAGTATGGGAGCAAATGACAGTCGATCATATGGTTTTAAACACTGGAACACGGATAAAAGAAAATTGTTTAAATTGGTTAAATTTGTGTGTTTTACCCATTTTGTCTGAACGACCATTTTTGTCTGTTTTCCAGTGTTTGAGTGCAAATGGCCGATTGTCATTTGCTCCCATACATTACCAGGTTTTCATTCCAACCAGCCAGATTGGACAGATATCTGACAGAAAATTGTATAGTGTATGCCCAGCAATAGAGATAGAATCATGGGCTCCTATCGTTTTGAGACCCAGTGCGAACAATTTAGTACACACACAACCCAGTTACCTGTTCTAGGTCGCACTCATGTTTTGTCATATATTGAAAAACTGTAGTGGAAATAATGACATTGGGGTCTATTTATTAACCATACATAGAGGGAGGGAGTGAGGGGAGAGCGAGAGAAGGGGGAGGGACAGGGAGGGAGATAGAGCGAGAGAGGGAGATAGAGGGAGGGGGAGGGAGAGAGACAAAGGGAGATAGAGGAAGAGAGAGAGGGTGGGAGGGAGGGGAGAGGAAAAGGGAGTGAGAGGGGGAGGAGGGAGAGAAAGAGAGAGGTAGAAAGAGAGAGGGAGAGAGAGAGAGAGGGAAGGAGATGGAGAGAAAGGGAGGGAGGGACAGGGGGAGAGAGATAGAGAGAGAGAGAGAGAGAGAGAGAGAGAGGGAGAGAAAGGGAGTGAGGGAGGAACAGGGAGACAAAAAGGGAGGGGTCAAGAGGGAGGGAGAAAGAGGGAAGGGAGAGAGAAGAGGATGGAGGGAGAGAGAGAGAAGGGGGAGGAAGGAAGGGACTGAGAGAGCGTGCACATACTACCTGTTGCAGCATGGTTGTGTATAGATCCCCTTCAGCAGATGTACCAGATGTGACGTGCAGTGAGGGCGGAAGTGCGTTTCCATGCCCTGACAGCTCCGTTATTTTGTCTCAACTCTAGCATCTGGCCATGTAAAGTAGAAATTTTGTAGAAATTTGTCCCCTCGCTTTGGGCACAATGGCTTGCTATTCCCACTCTATGTCCACGTGGATAGTAACTGATGATGTGTTGGTAAATCTACTGAAGGGGATCTATCCACTACTGTTGCAGCATCAGGTTTCTGATGGGGGAGGCACTTCCCTGTATTAGGCCCCACCCCCTACCCATACACCCACGAATCGTGGCATTATGTTAGCAAGGGGGCAGGGCTTCTATATCTGCCACCGTCCCACGGTCCATCAGCAGTGAAGTGTGGTTGTGCTGTGATACTGCCCAGGGGAGCCAGCCAGGGAGGGTCCGGAATGGCCTAGTTCCTCCAATTGGTGGGGGCCCCTAGGCGACTGCCCTGTCCGCCCCCCCAAAAAAATCTGTCCCTACTCACAATGACAACTGTGGTCTATAGCAAATTACCAATCTCTCATTTTCAATTTTTTTAATTTTCATTTTATTTTCAGATTGGGATCCTCTGGTAGCTGTCCCTTGCAAATGCACTACACATGTTGGAAAACCCCTTGCTGGCAGTGTAGGCTGCCAGTGAGACTGAGAAAACCATTTCTTAGGTTCCAAGAGTAGCCCCGGATTGATAAATAGGACCAAATAAAAATTCCAACTTGCCCTAATACACAGTAATACTGAATGTTATTAATAATAAATAGGCCCCATAGGACTATACTTATTTATGGCCTGGGCAGCCTATTCCTCCAACACACACAGCTCTGATATACGCAGCCTGGAGAAGACTAGGGGCAGATGTACTACTAAGCCTAGGAGAGAGATAACGTGGAGAGTGATTAAAGTACCAGCCAATCAGCTCCTGTCATGTTACAGGCTGTGTTTGAAAAAATGGCAGGTAGGAGCTGATTAGTTGGTACTTTATCGCCATCCACTCCAAGGCTTAGTACATCTGAAAAAATGGCAGGTAGGAGCTGATTGGTTGGTACTTTATCTCAATCCACTCCAAGGCTTAAGTACATCTGCCCCTAGGAGAGAATGACGCATCTGAGTTCACAACCACTACTATAACGCTCCCAGAAGTTGGTGCATCTACGTGCGTCTGCATAACCGCCTCCCAGTCACCACCTGGGAACGCCCAGCACATCTCCGATACATTCCTGTGACTGTGCTTCTGAATCGCTACTTAGATGCATGCACAGCGGAAAATCATTGACCATTTGCGTGACTATCGGCACAGCGTCCGACTCTGAATCAGCAACTGGCCTGACCACAGACAATGAGGCCCAAAATTACCGCAATTCCAGATACTGATCCTATTAACTAATAAAGTTAATAAAATTTGAATCATTAAAACGGATAGGACCGTTATCAGGCATAGAGGTAAATGCAGTCAGAAGATGTCACTATCGGCCCATGTGTGCGGCCATTTTATCACCCCACCAGCAGATCATAAAGAAGATGGAAGTGGCTGATTTCTCCAGATCAGGTCATGCGGCAGGATTGGCCTATGTGTGGGCCCAGTACAAACATCTATGCGGGTAGGAGGAAAAACTAGGCCTCATGGGCCAAAATGGACCAAATTACCAGATATGGGATCCAATTAGCGCACATTCAGTTCATTTAGATTATTCAGATTTTCCTGCATAATGTATCAAAATGTGATTAATATCAACTGGATTTAGACCAGGATTGCTAGTAAAATTATCAAATTACCTGTCATCATTGCTGTGCGTGTGGCCAGATTGGGTTGCTTGTTCTGATGATCATCTGTGATCATCGTCATTAGATCAGAGTCTTCAGTAGCGTTAGTATTATTTATGCTACTGGCAGAGACTTTTGCAGTGCATCCCCTAAAAATCTTTTCTCCGCTTGTGTGCCGCCCTGATCTTGATACATGTGCACCTACAAAAGTGCTCTTATGTATAATCTTCCAATACAGAGACTGCAGGCCACCTTTTGAGTTAGGAATAATTCCATCTGGAATGTGAAATTTCTTCAGCTATGAAAAGTCAGGGGAGGCAAAGGTGTGGACAAAAAAATAGAAGAGGGGGCGCAGCATAAAAATATAGCTGCTCAGAATTTGTGAGCTACATGAAAATGCTGCCACTGTTCTCTGAATTACCCAAACAATGGATCAACCCCCCCCCCTTAATTCATGACAACAGGGCTTGTCCAAAAGCACATTTTAAATAAATTAATAAGTAAAAAAATTAAAGTAAAAAATATATATAGATATATACTGTGTATATATATATATATATATTATATATATACAGTATATATATATATATATATATATATATAATATATATATTCATATATATATGTTGCTGTTCATGTGTATGTATATTCGTGTATTTGTTTTTTAAAGTACTGCTTTCTATTTTGCATTTTTATTATTATTATTATTATTATTATTATTATAGTGCAATCTGAAACCAGGGATTTTTGTTCCATTGCATAAACCAGTGCTAAATGATGGGGACTGGAGAAGCGATTGATAAATCTTTTCACTCTATGCCAGTATTGGCAACACAGCTGAGTAACATTGACCCAGCAATAGATATATATTTTTTTTCTTATGAATATTGGTTAAAGTGGTAAAAAAAATAGACTTTTTGCAACACTATTAAGAAGTTTACTAAATAGGCCTTTAAGTTAAATACTTCTGATGAAGGAGACAGGAACTCTGAAACGCATAGAGTGCTAATCCAGATCATGAAAACTGCAACCAGTCTCATTATGACTCATGTACAGTATCTACAGCCTCAGAAAAGGCTGGCTTATCACCATTGCTTCTTGATATAGTGACCGCCAGACACTATTGTTTTGCGACACGCTAATACTGAATTAAATGCAACTCAAATAATAAAAAAAAGTGTGAGTACCTTTACAAACTAAGACAAATTATATCTAATCCCTTTTCTATTTATTTGTGTTCCACATATCCCTCAAAGAAGAAAAAAATGAAATAAAAATTAAGATAAGGAATCACTGTATTATACCCTGTACACTAAGTTAAGTTCACTCGCTGCTCCAAACTTGTTGGGACACTGTCCTCTAGAATCCTCGAAACAGTCCTATTACTGTATGTCACAAATATCCTCATGTATCACCAAGGTAAAATGAGGATTAGTTAATTAGAGTTTGGTAACAGAGAGCAGTTTTGAAACCCCCTAGAAGCTTGGAGGTTAATCAACCACTTTCTTATCTTTTTTAATGTTATCAAATTCCAGAGGAAAGAGTTGAGGACTGACAGTCTGCTTTCCCAGCCTCCATGTGTCCCAGCTCAGGAGCAGACCCTAGCATTGCCGAGTCTCTCCTCACAGACAAAGGTAATGTGCTTTTCTGTATTTTCAATTTATTAAATGGGAATTATTCTGCAGTCCTCACGAAAAAATAGTCACTGACAAGTTTTAACATTTTAAATAATTTTAAAATAAGTTACGGGTATGAAACTCTGTGGCAATGCATAAAAAATGGTTATGGAGCTGTGCTTCCTGAAACTGAAAAAAGAATAGAAGTTAAAATTGTATGAAACAACAAACCAAAAAAAGTGTAATTTTACAATGTTTCCTTAAAGATAATATTTTCTGATAAAATTGACAATGAAAACATTACTTTTAGGAATTTGCCTTTTCCAGAAGTAACGTATGAATATTTACTGCTGGATAGAAATTAAATGTATATATACATTTAAAATATTGTTATGAAACATATTGTTTTTTTTTTTTTTTTAAATAAACAGGAATTTTAAAACATTTTCATTATTTCAGATAGTTGTGGCATAAAATAACATAAACATAGTGGTAACTTATTTGATATTGTAAACATTTAGAAGTGTTTATGACCACTGATCTCATTATTATAATAAAACCTCGTCTAAATTGGAAATCTTTTCGGTATGTGCCTATTGACTTTAACTGGACTTGCATAAAGTGTGTACATTTTTAGGTTATGAATTTTTGTTATATATACTAACAATATTTATTTTGTATGAATAAATTTTTTTTTCTGAGTAATACAACAAAATCTATGTAGGATTTTATGCAATAATAATACAAACTACATATTGAGATATATACAAACTTATTAGTACTAATGTTTAAAATTTGTCAGATGGGATTAGACTTTCCTGGTTCTTGTTATGTCGGACTGCGCGTTGTTATCATTTTTGCTGTTTAACACCCCCTTTTCACAGCCAGATATTTCTGCTGATCGGTTTTTGGTACCTCTCAATAAGTAATATTTAAGTAACAGTTGTAAGCCGTCATTCATGACAGTGTATTTCTCTTATCTCAGTCTGTGAGTAGCTGAAAAAAAGACTATATTGATACATTTATCGCTACACATCAATATATATTTTTATTTAAAAAATTTCAATTTTGTTTTATTTTACTATTATAAACATTTCTTAGAATTGTATGCATTGCTGTGGATATTTTTAATTTAATTATAGAGATTGGCTCCCATATATATATATATATATATATATATATATATATAATTATTTTTTTTTAAATATTCCGAGAAGAGGGAGTTGAGAAACATTTCTTGAATTTTTAAAAATGAAGGTTTTAACCGAGACACATATTGTGTTATACTGATTATTATTTCATGGCTTTAAGCAGGGCCATCTCTTCCATTGGGCTTGTTGGGCAGTTGCCCAAGGGCCCGAAGCTAGTAGGGGCCCACCAACCCGCCCCCCCTGCATGTGTGGGAGGTCTGTTGGGCATACAGGAGGGTTTAATTTTATTGACCATTTACATTTTTTTCCATGAATGGGTGGGTAGGGGCCCCAGTGCATTGCTTTGCCCAGGGCCCATACAGCTGTTAAGACAACCCTGGCTTTAAGGTTGTATAAAATAGAGCAAAGCCTTTTGGGAGCGGGAGATAATGCTAATATCCGATCTGTAGAGTTACTGTTCAGTACAACTTACAAGTCCTTCACCTCTTTGTGTGAGTATAGCTCTGTTTCAATATTTGCGAATTAAGGGCTCCCTACAGGCGAGGTTCCTTGACACATAAAAGATAAGTTAGATTATACATCTGTGCTCCACTCTGTCTATAATTTGGTAAGACAAATTGGATCCAGGCATTCAACCCCTCAGGCCGAGTGCTCAGATGACTTCCAATATGTCTGCAGCCTGATATTGCCATCACAAAATGGCCATACACGTAGGCCGAGCATAGCAATCTGCAGCCAACTTCCAATCACATATACCAGCATGCCTGAAGCTGATCCCAGGTTTGATTATTATTGATCTGATCAATTATTATTTGACTTTTTTTATTGCATTGCTGTAGTTTTTCGGGCAACACATCTTGAGATATCAAGCCCGACGTTGGCTGCAGTTTAAAAGGTGTTGTCAATTATCACACTTCACCCTAAGTGGTATCTCAGAGTCATAACTAGGGGAGAGCAACCAGTGCTTGCCGCACAGAGCGCAGGGCTATGTGAGCGGCATCGTCGCTGCCCCACGGCTCTTGCTCCTGGCTAGCAGGGGCCAGGAACAGCCCTCCAGCAAGTATCACTGCGGCAGTGACGCCAGGAGCGTCCTTTGGTCACAAACCCTGACATCACTCCCGGGGGGGGGGGCGGCCGGAGCAGGAGGAGGAGATCCGTTCTGCACATGTGCATGGCATACGACCATGTCAGCTAAAGCCAAGCCGGCTGCCATCACATCCCATGTGACCGTGCCAGGTAAGTGTTTAACAGTCACTTATATAGTGCCATCATATTCTGTTGTGCTTTGCAATAGGGAAAAAAACAGTCATAAAATGAGACTGGGTATTGGGTAATAACAGACACACAGAGAGGTCAAAGGGCCCTGCTTGCAAGCTTACAGTCTATAGTAATCTCATACTTGCCGACATTCAGCTCCCTCTTTCCGGGAGGGAGCTAAATGCCTGCAAACAGTGGGGGGCGTGGCCGGGCAATGGGTCCGTGTTGGGGGTGGGGCGGGGCCAGGGGCGGAGCCATACGATCACGTAATCATGGCCCCGCCCCCTCCTCACAATGCCGAAAATAAAGGCATTGTGAAGCAGGGGGCGGAGCCATGATGACGCAATTCAGCGCGAATCGCGTCATCGGGCCCCCCGCTGCGGGGGTTTCTACAAGGTAGTCGGGGGGACAGGCGGCAGCTGGGAGGCTTGCCTGCCTTTACAGGGGGGTCAGGAGTGGTACCCGATATTCGGGAGGCTCCGACCAAATCGGGAGGGTAGGCAAGCTTGAGTAATATTGCATCAAGACTTCAGGAAGGAAAGGGCACCTAATGTTTTCTGATAAATCAAAAAGCACTAACTGTGATTTTTGGGGCACAGAGGCACACCTCCCCAAATTTAGAAGTCCTATGTTGTGGAGCGGCATCGTCTCCCCTGAAAGGATAGAGTGACTGCGTCACCTTAGGGTTTATCCATGGACGTGACAGTTCTGTCAGATAGGGACTGTCGCTCTGAAATCGGGACATTTGAAAGGTATTATAAAGCCATCCTGTTGTGGTTAACGGCCGTATGAACCACTTCAAAACCACTTAAGACGAATAAACAAATATAAAAATTAAAAGCCAGCAATAGATCCCACTGAAATATAAGCATAATATTCTGACTCCTATGTTGACAAAAGCCAAACATCATGACTTAGTATGGTTGGGGAAGAGAAGGCATGGGAACTGCGCCCGCAGCGGGCCTTACAATACAAAGAGCACAACAGTAAGATCGTCTGATAGATCTGCGAGCGGTTAACGATGCTACTTCGTCTCTGGAGCCATTTATAATGGTTTTATGTGTAAATAAAACAGTCAGAACCAGTGTGGATTTAGTGCGATTACCCTGTGGATGTTTTATTTGTACTTAAAGCGTCTTAAGGGGCTTATTGAAGAATTAACAAGCAATACGTCAAGCTTTATAGCAGCAAATCCCTTAACCTGCAATTCACCTAAACAGAGAGCAGGTCATTCATCAGACAGCTCTCGAGCAGCTTAGAGACACAGGCCTTAGTGTTGCTGTCATACGTACGGCTATAGTTTATGTGTAATAGTCTTCATGTGATGGCTGTTTGTGTAAGAACTGTCCTCCTGGAAAACTACTGTGATATTAATGGCCCCCGGGCTGTTACCTACCGTGGAGGATGCCATTTTGAAGGATGAAATAATAATTTTAAACCCACAGATTATTAATTTGCTAGGAGTAACTGCCCCCGTAGTATGTGGCACAGGCAGCACGGCTCAGGGATGTCACAAGCTCCTAGATGGTTCATAGGCTGCATTTCATTAGATATTGGTTCAGCCTACAAAATGGCTGCCTCCGTTTTATAAGTGACAATTCTAAACTTCCGCCTGTGTGATTCATCACACATTTATAGAAAATGTAAACCTACAAAAGGCAGATTTGCGGAGAAATGGAAACATAGATTATGGCCAAAAGATTACGGCAATAATTCAAAAGAGAAAACCAACCTAGTTTTGCCTTTGAAATTACTGCCACTATAAAAACTGGCTAACTCACTGGAATCACACCCATGCCTTCCACTTGCAATCTGTTAAATAAGGGCCTATACTCATTGTATGAGGAGCACTGGAGCTAGGGAGGAAGAAGAAAGATTCTCAGAGACATCAAACCTCTGATCCCACTGCCAGTCTCTGTGCTCTTCCTCCTGCACTGTATGAGGAGCACCCTGCCAGCACAGGAATTAGGGAGGGAGAGGAAAGATGTTCAGGTACATCGTACCTCTACAGCCACTGTCAATCACTGTGCTCTTCCTCCTGCACTGTATGAGGAGCACACTGTGAGCACAGGAAGAGGAAGGATAAACATCATACCTCTGCTCACACTGTCAGTCACTGTGCTCTTCCTCCTACACTGTATGAGGAGCACACTGTGAGCACAGGAAGAGGAAGGATAAACATCATACCTCTGCTCACACTGCCAGTCTCTGTGCTCCTCGTCCTGCACTGTATGAGGAGCACCCTGTCAGCACAGGAACTAGGGAGGGAGAGGAAGGATGCTCAGGTACATCGTACCTCTACAGCCACTGTCAATCACTGTGCTCTTCCTCCTGCACTGTATGAGGAGCACACTGTGAGCACAGGAAGAGGAAGGATAAACATCATACCTCTGCTCACACTGTCAGTCACTGTGCTCTTCCTCCTACACTGTATGAGGAGCACACTGTGAGCACAGGAAGAGGAAGGATAAACATCATACCTCTGCTCACACTGCCAGTCTCTGTGCTCCTCGTCCTGCACTGTATGAGGAGCACCCTGTCAGCACAGGAACTAGGGAGGGAGAGGAAGGATGCTCAGGTACATCGTACCTCTACAGCCACTGTCAATCACTGTGCTCTTCCTCCTGCACTGTATGAGGAGCACACTGTGAGCACAGGAAGAGGAAGGATAAATATCATACCTCTGCTCACACTGTCAATCACTGTGCTCTTCCTCCTACACTGTATGAGGAGCACACTGTGAGCACAGGAAGTGGAAGGATAAATATCATACCTCTGCTCACACTGTCAGTCACTGTGCTCTTCCTCCTACACTGTATGAGGAGCAAACTGGAAGCACAGGAACTGGTGAGAGGGAAAAACTCAAAGATGGTGTACCAGTACTCAGACTGTCAGTCACTGTGCTCTCCCTTCTGCACAGTATGAGGAGCACAGTGGGAGCACAGGAACATGGGAGGGAGCTCAGAGATGCTATACAGCTACTCATGCTGTCAGTCACTGTGCTCTTCCTCCTGCAATGTATGAGGAGCACACTGTGAGCACAGGAAGAGGAAGGATAAACATCATACCTCTGCTCACAATGTCAGTCACTGTGCTCTTCCTCCTGCAATGTATGAGGAGCACACTGGGAACACAGAGAATGGGGAGAATGGGAGAATGGGGAGGGAAAGGAAGAAAGCTCAGAGATGTTGTACCAATACTCACCCTGTCAGTCACTGTGCTCCCCCTTCTGCACTGTATGAGGAGCACACTATGAGCATAGGAAATCGGTAAGAAGAGGAAGAATGCTTAGAGACATCCTCCATCAGATCTGTACTCCCACTATCAGTCGTTATGCTATACGTCCTGCAGTGTATGAGGAGCATACCAGGAACACAGGACCTGGGTAGGGAGAGGAAATATGCTTGGACAAGTCCTTCATCAGAGCCACAGCCACTGTCTGTCACTGTGCTCTTCCTCCTGCACTGTATGAGGAATGCCTTGTTTACTTGGTTTCTTTTCTAAAGTGTGTGTGTGTGTGTGTGGGGGGGCAGTAGGGATAGTTAATATTGTACTGTATTAATAGTTAACTTAAGGAATTTCACAGAATACTTTATTTTATGTTTTGGTTGACTTTAAGTTATAAAAGAAATATGTTATCCACCAAAAAAGAAATTGTTTTAGGTGAAATGAAGATAAAATTAAATAGAAAATCCTAAGTACCTATGCCCCAGCCTTCCCCCAAACCGGCAGATTCTCTATGCTGCTTGAATCAAAGCCCCTTACTTGTCTGGTGGTTATGTATCAGCAGCATCACAGGCACAGCCATTGGGTAACCTTCCATGTCATTACAGCATGTCGACATATCACCGGAAATATTATGTATTTTTTGTCTTATCTCCACCCAAAACTACATTTGAATTCACCTTTAAACAACTTGAGGCTACTAAATTTCTCAGTTAATTTTAAACTACAGATCCCAGCATGCCCTGACAGAGCAGACTACTTCTGCATTACACAGATTACCAAAAACATTTGTATACAAGCAGCTTGCACTTTTATAGATAAATATTGTCACTTTACTATAATCTGGTATGAAGCTGAATATGACTCATGTAGGCTTACAATGTAATACATATTTCCCTGTCTGTGACACATAGCGCAGCCTCTCCCCTGCCTCAGTTACCTCTTTGTAGGCTGCCAGTAACCAATATATGTTCTGAGGAGGCATGAACACCCTCCTGCATATGAAGTACACATATGTTACATGATTGGTGTGTATGTTCTGAGGAGGCATGAGCAATCTCCTGCATGAGATGTACACATATGTTACATGATTAATGTGTATGTTCTGAGGAGGCATGAACACTCTCCTGCATGAGATGTATACATATGTTACATGATTGGTGTATATGTTCTGAGGAAGCATGAACACCCTCCTGCATGAGATGTATACATATGTTACATGATTGGTGTATATGTTCTGAGGAAGCATGAACACCCTCCTGCATATGAAGTACACATGCTACATGTATGGTGTGTATGTTTTAAGGAGGCATGAACACCCTCACATATGTGATAAACACATATGTGACATGTATGGTCTGTATGTTCTGAGAGGGTATGAACACTCTACTGCATGTGATGTTCACATATGTGACATACATGGTGTGTATGTTCTGAAGAGGCGTGAACACCCTCCTGCATGAGATGTACGCATATTTGACATATATGGTGTGTATGTTCTGAATTGTCTATATATGGCTCTGGCATGAACACCGTCCTGCATGTGATATACACATATGTTACATGTATGGTGTGTATGTTCTCAGAGGGTAAGAACACTCTACTCCATGTAATGTGCACATATTTTACATGCATGGAGGCATGACCACCATCCAGCATGTGATATACACAAATGTGACATGTATGGTGTGTATGTTCTGAAGAGGGATGAACAATCTCTTGTATGTGATATACACATATGTGGCATGTATGGTGTGTATGTTCTGAGGAGGCATAGCTACACACCTACATGTGATGTACACATATTTTACATTTTACATGCATGGTGTGTATGTTGTGAGGAGGCATGATCACCATCCAGCATGTGATATACACATATGTAACGTGTGGTGTGTATGTTCTGAAGAGACATGAACACCCTCCTGCATGAGATGTACACATATGCGGCATGCATGCTGTGTCAGGGCTCCTGCTCCCCGGGTGTTAGAGCTTTGGCAGGCAGGGGAATCTGGCCGGGTCAGGATCTGATAATAATACTCTCTGCTCCCTATCTGCAGGAACTGTAAACTGCAGGCGTCAGTCTGTGACTGGGAGATCCAGCCCGAAGTGTCACTCTGATGAAAAGAAACAGACTAACGAGCTTTTAATTACTGGAAAACGCCTATAAGTCACTAACACTTCCAAACAGGCACCTGTGTCTCCACAAAGCAATGGCTGAGTCATGGAACACCTACCAAAGGTTCTCAGGCTGCAGGGGAACTACAAGTCCCAGCTTCTGACGACTGAGACTATAGTAGATCGGTAGCAGCTGAAAGACATTGCTTAATGCTGAATATCCATTGTATACCCGGTCTAACAATCCACACAATGACATAACATACTGTATTTAATTCGGCTGACTCCAAAGTGAGGAACCCGGTGCAGTGGTGTCATTTATGTTCTATATTTATTTATATTGGGATTATTGAAAACTATATGGCATTGTACCTGGATTATACTGATACCCCAGTGTGTTGTGTATGCAGGGAATGGGCCGGATGGCACAGCAGCAGTGTGAATGGAGTGGGCTGAGTGACTAAGTGCTTGATTATATACTGTATAATGCCTAACGTAAAGTATTTGTGACTTTATAGCTCAGAGGTCGCCTGGTGTCACCTACAGACACGATGCACCAGTGAAAGGGGCTGGGATGGTTTGTTAAGGTGTTGTGAAAATGTGCCAGCGGGAAATACTACTCAGTATTCACTCAGCCACAGCATGTAATGTGCCAGGTAAGTGTGCCAGCCTCAGGCCTCAGTATCCAGCCTCAGCTTTCCTCAGGGCCCAAGCTCAGTGTTCCTCAGTGTTCTTCAAAACCCAAACTCAGTGTTCCCTAGTACCAGCCTCAGTGTCCCTCAGAACCCAGCCTCAATGTTCCCTAGTAACAGCCTCAGTGTTCTTCAGAACCTAGCCTCAATGTTCCCCAGTATCCAGCCTCAGTGTCCCTCAGAACCCAGCCTCAATGTTCCCTAGTAACAGCCTCAGTGTTCTTCAGAACCCAGCCTCAATGTTCCCCAGTATCCAGCCTCAGTGTCCCTCAGAACCCAGACTCAATTTTCCCTAGTAACAGCCCCAGTGTTCTTCAGAACCTAGCATCAATGTTCCCTAGTAACAGCCCCAGTGTTCTTCAGAACCCATCCTCACTGTTCCCCAGTATTCAGTGTTCTTCAGAACCCAACTTAAGTAGTCACAGTATCCAGCCTGAATAGTCTCACTACACAGTCCCACTGTACTAGGTACCCAGCCTCACTGTTCCTCACTACACACTGTTGTCAGTACCCAGCCT